>JARWCS010004570.1:0-17382 GCA_034783895.1 Geukensia demissa
GCAACAGGGATACAGGTATCACAAGCTTGCAAGACTTTACAAAATTTTATAATTGTTACGAAAATCTAATACAAAATACGGCTCCAAATATACAATTTTGACACGACAATGGATATTAAACTCTACTTTCTATGGAAACATTACATTTAAAGCTTACAACTCTAAAAATGTTCTATTGAACCTTACTGTTCAGTTAAACTAACTTATCCACAAAACTACAGGTTCGACGTTTTAGTTTTTTTGTTGGTACAGAAAATAATAAAAGTATCGCCTCCTTACACAGATATTAATAAATTAGACATTGCATCTAGCTTGTCTTTCCTCACTTTTATTGATAACACACTTTTAAATCGCCGCGTATACTGTCTTTGATGACATCTCGTGTTGAGAGGGTTGACGTCTTATCTTAAGGAACCTCACCCTGAGCTTGTTTCCATTAACCACGAGCATTCATTCTAGAGGTATATTTTGCTTGTATTTTCGTTAAGTATATTTATTGTAATTTATATGGTTTTTTGAATTTCTGTTTGAATTTTATAGTTCGTCTTTTACTGATTTTTTCCACTTGTTGGGGGAGGGTTCTCACTAAACCAGTTTAACCAGCCACATATCTCATCTTTCTGTTCCAAGTCAAGAATTTCTTTGTGCTATATGTTTTGTTACATATACATTTTTGATAATATCCAGGTTGGAGCAGAATTGTTCTTAAGAATACACGTTTTTAATTGGAGTGATTTAGAGCTTTTTACCCACAGTAGTATTCCATCCTTTTTGAAGGCCTTGTGGAAACAACTAGATTTGTAAATTCTTCTGTTTTTATTGTTGGTGGAGTGCAGTCTCTCTGATAGTTACCTTATACCTTTTCATTTTTATATTAAGACTATTTTTAATCTTCTCTTGTCCAAGCCATGTCATTGACTGAAATTCAACAAGTGAACAGTCACATTATTGACATAGAAGAACATATTATGCTCACCGCTGATCATTTAAAAAGTCCGAAACATGTATTGGTTACCTACATCTCATGGTAAAATCCTTCAATTACCATTTAACTCATCATCCAGTAGGTAAACTAAAAATTATGTTCTAACTAATGCCCTTACCAGCCACAAGTACCTTATAATTCTCTTTTTTATTTGTTTAATTTTTAATTGTCTGCGTATTATCAATCGTTTGATCGAGCTCAAAGTGAAATCTTTGCAGTATGTTTTTTTGTCGCTCTGTCACACCACTGTCCTAGGTGATGGGAAATATTCCAAACCGTTTTTAACCCCGCTATATATATTATGTGCTTGTCCAAAGCCTGTAATTATTACCTGTAATCCAGTGGATGTTGTTGTTATAAAGTTACGTATCACTTATTTGAAATTGTTAATTAATTTCTAGTTACTTTTATTGTTGAACATCGTCACATTTTATTTTAGGTCTTTAGGTGTGGAAATATGTCGACTTTTTAATGCCTTATGGCAACCTGTTGTTGATTTGAATTTATATGATTTGGATACTTGACAGTCCTACCGCATCTCCTTTTTCTAATCTTATAACTAAAACTGCAACAATTCAAATATAATGGCATTTACCATTTTGGAGTTTGAGAAATTCCCTTGATGTTTTTAGTCAATAAGGTGCCTTTAATAATCATTTTTTGTGTTGTTGATACTTTGGGTTTTTCCAGCCTTTATTATGTACTTCTCTATCTCACATCTCACTGAGTGGGCATTTGATGAAACACATCAACACTATATTTTGCTGTAAAAGTGATTGAGCCTTCCTTCTCGGATGAAAAGTGTTAAACTGCAAAAAGTACACTTTGTCTTGTCTCTTTGAACTAAGCAGTCTTGATCTCTCATATGGGTATTGTACACTGGACATACTCGACTTGTGAGGAAGTACTTACTTTGCTTCTTTATAATATTTGGTCTGGTAATAATTTTTTTCGACAGTCGAAAGGAACTCTTATGCGAACAAGCTTTTAATTACAGACTTATTTCTTTACTGTTTAGAATCATAGTTTATGACAAACCCCTCAAAGATCCATAATATGTGTACCACTTACTGCTATCTCAACGTTATCTTTGCAGCTTATAACCGGGCTTCAGTTAATATGTCATTTTTATTTTTTTATACTGACTTGGAATAAAGCTATTAGGAGAGCAGAAGTTTTTCGTTTCTGGATTTGAATGTTTCACAAGGTAAACTTAAATCTTAAATATACGACAAAAGAGGCATTTTCTCATTAATTTCTGGAAATGTTACCTTCTTTGACTGTAACATATCTTTGACTACTTCATATGGTGAATAAACTCAACCTGTTCGTTTTGTCCGTGTATGTAGCGGTGTTATAGATTTTAAAGAACGTCATCATTGTATTAACAGCAAATTATTAAGTCAAGTATTTCCTTATCATACATGTCATAAATAAGTTACTAATAAAACATTTACTAAATTCTATCATGAATATAAAATATGATTTAAGGTTTGACTTAACCATCAGAAAATGCTAAAAAGGGTTGTAACACCCAACCTTTTTTTTTAATTTAGTCAATATTTATTTATTCCTACATACTGTGGATACTTTTTATTTTTGACATTTGCAAAATACCCGTTTTGGCTGACAATGTTATATTTGATTGTAATCCAACTAGTCGTGTTTTGATTGTGGTCGAATTATAAATATAAGCTAAAGAGAACCAGGTATTTTATTTATTGTGATTTTCATCTAGCTGTGAGAAACAGCGATATCAGTACATTATGTCGTCTCTTATTGTATTCGTTATTATCTGTGTCCTATATATCGACATCAAAAATCACATCTAATGCAGTTGGTCTTAAGGGTTTGATTTTATTCCGTTTAGTCAAAACACTGTCACAGGTTAGGAGATGGTTGAATACAAACAAGCTTGTTTAACACCGTCACATACTTCATGTACATGTCCTAAGTCAGGAATCTGTAAGCCAGTGGATGTCGTACCAGTGGATGTCGTTCTTATGTTAAAGTGTTACTAGTTTGACTTTTTTTACTTATTTGGCCGATTATTGTTATACTTGAATATTTCCACAATTCACCCTTTCATAGTGGATATTTGTCCATCAATGTCGTTATGGTAGGCCTAAAAGCAACCTGTAGTTTATGCGTTTTAGATGGTTGTATGATAGACAATCATACCACATCTCCTCTTTCTACATGTATGATAAACACGATAAACAAATAACCTCAATCTTACCAGCAATAGTGTTATTTGAAATGTGTAAAGTATACGTAAAATTAAACAATTATTGCCTCAATTTTATACGTTTAAAAGAAAGAATATGGAGTATATGCCAGAAAGCCATGATCCACACCTACATACGTTTAAATCAATTATTCAAAAGCAAAATTTAACTGCGTATATAAGCGCTATAACTAGATTTACCTTCATCAGACATGCTAGGGGCCAAGATAGGAAGATCACTCAAACTCTATGATATTAAGTTACATTCATTGTCTAAAAACAACACAGACCAAAGAGTTTTACAATTAGCAATGTTGGAAAGATGCAAACTGTATAATTCATTCATTCCAAATTTCAAAAAAAAAATAAATGCATACAACGCAATCATGGAGAAGCTTTTTACGACGTCCACAGTGCACAAGAGAAAAACTCCATAATAATATTTGAAAGACACGATCCACATTTAACATACGTTTACACCAATTATTCAAAAACAAAATTTAACATCAATTTTAAATATAAATAAAAAAATGTAAAGGAAACAAATGTTTGCCAATAACGTCGACTCCTGACTTGGTACATGATATATGTGATGGGGTTAAGCATATTTTGTTGGAGAAGTCCCTCCCATACATCTTGGCCAAAAAGCAAAATCATAGCAAACAAAAGACATACAACTAACTTTTAAAATTTTGCAAAATCGCACGCAATCAAATTAGAGAATAAATTAAAACATTTAATGTGATACAACTGTGTTGATTGATTGATTGAATGGTGCTTAACGTATATATGTAAAAGGAATTCGAAAATACCAAAGGGTCAGACAGAAATCGTTAAGTCGGAAGACAGACAAGACCATGGCGAACAAAATGATACGAAACACAAACATAGAACACACAACACTACACTGAAAACTAAAGCTGGAGTAACAAGAATCCTACAAAAACCAGGGTAAGTTCAGGTGCTCTGGAATGGTAAGCAACTCCTGCTTCAGTAGTGGCACCCTTTGTGTTACTCAGTATACAAAGCCGGTGTATAGTCAAAATCGATGTTAGTCACAATCGGTATAGGAACGGATCTGTAGTCACGATAGTGGGAAGATATCCTTTGTCATTTGTGAAATGGATATTTCCTACCGGTAAACCAAATCATGATGGCAACCAAAAAATTTCCGGAGTGATGACTCTAATTTTCCCCTGAGAAACCCCTGGCTCAGTAGCTTTCTTGTCAGCTGCAACCTTCTATCAATAAAATCCTGCACAAGCTCTGGTGTTGCGTATCAACTGACAAATATACATGCCGTATGCAGGTGCGGCTGGAATGTTGCTAGACATGAACGGAAATTTTACAATGGGAAAATCAAAGTCATCTCTCTTGTCATAAAGTTGTTAACCAGCCCGTATTGTCAATTTCTACATGTAAGTCTTAGGTATGAATCATACCTTTCTGTTTCTATAGTATCTTTGATTTCAAGTTCAATGGGATAGATGTGATCAACATAGTCACTAAATTTAGAGTTATTCAGTGAAAAGACATCATCTATATAGCGTAACGTGAAACCAAAGGATTGAGCCAACTTTTCTCTGTAGAAGGTTATGTATGAAGTCAGCTTCAACCGAATAAAGGAATAAAGTAAATATATCATCAAAAGCCAAAGAAAACAAGGTATTGTGCAAGTGCCAAAAATTACAGATGCGACAGAATGCAGGACATAAATGTAACAAAATATTGGCTAAAATTAGTTATGTAAATTAATGAGCAGAGATTCAATATTGATATCAAAGGAGACAATATTTAAAATGATGTATAAAGATCACCGTTTTTGTACGTTTCTGACTGACAAGTTCCAATGGGAATTTAATACATTGAATATATTTATTGACAATGAAAATAGGCTATGTATTGTATGCAAAAATAAATCTATTCATATTATTGATACTCAATACGAACGAAAAACCTATCGAATTAAAACTCAATTTACTAGCATAATGGGAACGATTTTTCGCTCCAATGATTCGGTTGTAAGAGGGAAATATTCTTCAGATTTTACTGTTTTACTCATAACAGCAATAGTTTAAAAAAAAACATTGAGTACGTTTATTATACATTTTCTTTCAACTTTATTTTTATTTTCTTTTTATATTCGGAAAAATATTTGTAAACGTTTGAAATATAATCGAATAAATACGCGACTAAATAAAAGGCTATGTTAGTTACAAGGTCTTATTATCGAAGCTGTTAACGTAAATCTGATTTCATTCCCTGTGTAGCTTGGTTTCAGCTTCATTAAATACTATTATTTTCTTATAAGATATTTCAAGTTATGAATCAAAATATGTGTACGACAGCTGGACATTAAATTCGTCCCTTGCAAGACCCCAAAAAATTCAATAGAACCTGATGAACAATAATTCATTTAAAATCGTCAACTTCCTGAGCTTTCATTGTTTTTTTGTTTTTTGTTACCATGAATTGCCCTTTTGTATATGTAAGTAAAGAAAACATTAATAACACACATGATGACACTCTAAAACTCTTAAAATGACAGAAGTGTTAAATAAGTCAGGTATTGTAATTATAGGTTTGTTTTTGTATTAAATATTTTGAGACATTTTTGATAATTTTCATGCAAGACCAGTATTATTTACGTATACATGTTTTATTTTTTGGGGGTGTTTAGCGCTTTTCTCAACTTGAGTGACTAACGCCCTTTTTAAAGGCCTCTAGGAGACATCTAGATTTGAACTTTAAAATCGCTCGTATTCACAGCATTAGAAGAGAAATGAAAAGGGCAATAACTGACCAGGGTTCACAAAAATGACAGTCATTCGATACTGAGAAACTAAGATTCTAGATTCAACAACACAAAATTCTCATGGAAATGGAGTATGGTCTCCCTCTCATTTACCCATATATCCTCCTTCATGAAATATTTTTTTCAAAATGGCGAAATGGCTTACGAGCTTCGAAAGGTTTCATTTAACTTCTTAATGGGTGTAAGTGTTATAATGATAAGAAAAATACAAAATTACCAATGTTGAATAAATATGGAGAATGTTTGTATGCTATATGTACATTTGAAATTACTCTGTTTAAAGATAAGCTACAGTTGATGGGTTGCACTGTAAACAAATGGGCATGACACAAACGTTATGTAAACTGAAATACAACTGAATAAGGTTTAAAATTATTCATGCCAAAAATGTTCTGAACATAGTATAATAAAACTGGTATTGAAACAGACTGTGATTTTAAAATTCATTTGTCACAAAACAATATTTTATTTGCTATATACTTTACGCAAGAACAGGTCTATAAATGGCAAATACAAATTACGTCACACAAAAGCAAGGACTTTTCTGGTGAGGAAATAGAGGTAAGTTTGGTTCAGAAATTTGAAATGTTTAATTTAGATCTGTGGTAAACGTCATGAAGAATTATCAAACTCCCGGTGCAGTTCCAGCTACCTACACTAATCACTGCCTTCGGATTTTTCCGGTTTAGTTTGGCCCGACGTGACCTTTCGTTGTTCACATTAACATTTCAAAATTTTTAATGTTACATATCTTATTTTTGTTTTAGTTACTGTTCAGCAGATGCGCATTTTGATTTTCGAAGTCCGTTCAATCTGTAGGACTGCGATTTTAAGGCCAATGATTTAGATTGACTTATACAGAAAATTATTAAGATAATGCCAGCAAATCAAACTTTTAATCGAAACATTTGAGATTAGGATACAAAATAGTTATTTAATGAACAACTTTTGTAACACATTCTGATACGTGTAGCAGCGTTCTCATACTACTCTCAGCCTTCTTAGTTCAAAACTATAAGGTTGCTAAGGATTTATGTTGGTTGCTAAGGGCTTTGACCTTGAACTTGGCATCATTTTCTAGGACATATTACGCTGAACTTTTTTGTGATTCAAAGTTTCAATGTTTTTCTCTATTCCCTACTTTTTTTGTATATTAATTTAAAAACTTCATTTTGGACCGAAAAAATGTTTTTGGACCATTGGTCCATTACTCTTGGTCAATTAATTATGGACCAAATGTAGTATCTGCTAGACACACATTTCCTCTATTGCATGTAATTATCTATCTATTACCATATCCATAAAAAGTTGGAAACATTTGGTTGCTAAGGAATTAAAGTCTTAGTATTTAAAATGTCATTTCCATACTACTAATAGCCTTCAAAGTCTAAAAATTTACGGTTGCCAAGAACTTTTGGATAGTTGTTAGGACTCTGACCTTTGTCCTTGACTCCATGTTGTAGGGCATATTAATCTTAACATTCTTGCTTTTCTGTTTCTCCTACCGTTTTGGGATGTTACCTAAAAACCTTCATTTTGAAATAAAAATTGGTTTTTGGGCCCTAGGTCCATAGTAACTGTTTTTAAATATTTTTGAGCCCCTGTAACAAATGTAGATTTCTATAAGATACACTTTTTCTCCATGACATGTTATTAGCCATCTATTACCGTTTCCAAGTTTAAATGGCAACAAGGAAAAATGTCCATGTGACCTTGAATTTGACCTTGACATATTTAGTGTACCATAGTGGTCCTTAATTGTTTGGTGAAGGTCAAGCTTTTCTGAAGTGCGATTTTCGGGCTTAATGAAATTATATTTTCGTTTCCGCCTTTGTATTTTTTTAAATCAAAAGAATGAATTATCCCAAGGCTAACGGTTCACGCTTTAAACAATGCAAAAGCGTTTTACGTACTATTATCTCTACTGAGATTTAACGTTAAATGTTAGCCATCTTTGTTTTTGGAGGGAGCGCTGAAGTTTGACCTAGATAAAATAATTTGAAAAATTGCGCACATTTTTATTCGGACCCTGCTTGCGAAACATATCAAAAGGATAACTTCTAAAATTCCATTCAGGCTCGTCGTTACGCTATTTTGCAGGTTATTTAATCCTTGTTGAATTACTTAATTATTATGCAGCGTGGAAAATTTGTACTCCCGATCTCACGATAGCGCTTACAAAGGAACAAATGGTTAAATTTATACTGTTAAATCCCCGTAGAGAATTAAAAACTCGACGCAGCTTAAAACAGATCATGATTGCTAAAGTATTATTGCAAGTTATTTGCACTTTTTGATTCCACAAAATTAACACTATATTATTTCAAAACCATTTACTCTGACATAGAGTATAGGCCCCTATGAGTTACGTTTTGATATTTTTGACTGTTAACTGATTTCGTGAATTATTTCAAGAAATTATTTCGAATCTCCTCGACCAAATTATATCGAAGTGTAGCATGCGACAATACATTCACTCAGCTATCTGTTACGGTTTATGAGAAAATGTGATAACAAGGGTTTGGGGTTTTGAGAGAGATAACTCCGTATAGGAAAATTGTTCGGTCTGTCATTGTCTGAAAATAGTATGCGATACTTGTAACAAAAGATCATTGATATGTCGTAAACTTCTTCAAATAGGCTTTTAAAACCAATGGCGGAAAAAAATAATCAGATCAGAAGAAATACAATAAGGTTTATCCGAAGATTCTGGAAAGACCTTGATAAGATTTTCCATTATCTAATATTTATGCATTTTTTTTTCAGTTTATTATGGGTGTACAAGGTTTGACAACGATAGTGAAACATTATTCGGACACATTGCTGAGAACGGAAAAATTAAGAAATTCCAAACTAGTTATTGACGGTGACAATTTAGTATATTGTCTTTATGAAAATGATTTAGCGAGCCGCTGCGGTGGAAATTATAACAACTATGCAAACAAAGTGGGTTCATTTTTTGAGAAATTAAGATTACATAATATTGAACCCTTTATTGTATTTGATGGGTGTTATGAACCAGATAAAAGAAAACACCAAACGATCATAAAACGAGCGGAAGATAGAATAAGTAATGTAGCAAAAGGTCACTTAGAATTTGCACCCATGCTAGCACGTGTTACTTTTCAGCATGTTGTTGAGGATATGAAATTACCATTCGTTGTTTGCGACCATGAGGCTGATCACGAGATCGTCGTTTTGGCGAACAAATTTAAATGTCCGGTGTTAGCTCTAGACAGCGACTATTTTATATATCACATTAAGAGGGGATATATTCCCTTTACTTCACTGACATTCCAAAATGACGACTGTACATGTGACATTTATTACAGAAGTAATATAGAGAAAACATTTTCAGCTCTTTCAAAGGAAAAATTACCTATCTTAGCAGTTGCTCTTGGTAATGATTATGTCAGTCGTAAAACTTTTAAGCAGAGTAAATTTTACAAGCTTATCGCAGGTGATGTGTCATACACAGAGGACACTAGGCTATCATATATACAACAAATGGTTATACTCTGGCTTCGGAAAACGTCTTTTGACGACGCTCTTTTAAAACTTAAAAATGCAGTGTCTGATTTCCCTGATATTTTGATCAATATCAATCGATCAATTGAAATGTATTCTGATTCCAAAACATTTGATTCAACAGGATTTAATCTTAGAAGATTTTTGGAAACTGGAGACTTTCAGACTGAGAATATACTAAAAATAAAACACCGAACGGGCAAAGTGCCAGTTTGCTTCCAAAACATCACTATTTCTCCAATGTCAAGTTGAGGACACTAATCGTAAAAGGTCAATCCATAGGTGTTCTGTTAGGATACGTAAAGTGATGTATACAATTCTGTTAAACGATAATGTTATTGAATATGACAGACGTAGAAAGTCTTTGGTACGTTACAATTGTGTACCAGTATCACCCAATGAAATAGGACTAACAACATTAGACTTGGAAAGTATTTTGAATTTACCGAATAATGAGAAGGTCTCACTGATGTGTAATGTTTTCAGATTTGTTGGAAATTTAGATGAATTTAAAGGAAACATGAAATCTTTTGTATTAATACTGTCGTTTTGGATAAAACATGCAAAACCACGTGTTAACCATTGCTTTCTTAAAAGCGTTATTTTGTGTCACTTTGTGTTGACGAGCAAAGCTTTTTTGAAAGATTCAGTAAAGGACATGTCAAATTGTATATTGGGAAATTTGGGCAAGGAAGATTTGCGAAAACTCGTGGTGAAAACCAGCGAGTTTTTCATGCCAGACTGTAGTCGAACGTCAATCGTGCATGGGTTTTCTCAGTTTCAATCTTGTTTTTTATTTGGTAGTTATTTAAACCAACTTTTGAATTGTCCACTCAAATGGAGCAAGCCCCAGAGCGTGTTCAATGGGACATTTTTACACAACTTTTACAGTGAATTTGAAATGATGGACGAGGAAAATCTTGACCAAAAGATTAAAGAACAGTTTCTGATGAAAAACGCCGATTTAGAAAACTTATATAACAGTATAACAATGACGGTAAAATCCAATGTAATTCCAGCTCGTTGGTATCACGTAATGACCGCGAAGGATCGTTGTTCTATTGAGCCCGAAATTCAGTTGCCTGCTTGTTCTCGGATGCAGTTATTTTATTTACTGAACTTAACTGATGTTCAAGCTTAATTGTATCGTGTAAAATAATATATTGCAATTATAACCAATGTGACAATGGGACATTCTATGTTTTAGTGACAAAATCATTCAGATTTTAGAGATGGAAAAAGGGCACAATACGAAATTTACATTCAGTGTTTAAACTAAGTCACAATATACATATGTACGTAAAACAAAATTGAAGACAGTGTTATTTTGTAATTTTTTTTTGTAAAATGTATTTCAGCTTTTTAAAACTTTTTATAGGACCAGGTACGATTAGTCCGCTTTTGGACCAAAATTTTGTGAATGCAAACCTTTCAAAAATGGTAAAATATGTCTAAATCTTAAAACATAACCTATTCAGAAAAAGCCTATTGTACTTTTGAGACTATTAAACCGTTGCTCTGAACCTTGTCAAATTAAATGATTTTCAAATTGATGTGATTGGAGCAATACAAAGGGTTTCATGACTCTTTCGGGATTAGAAAACATAAAGCGCTTTCGAGATTAATCAGAAATAATCACAAATAAATATTGTCAAAATACACAAAATATTAAAAAAAATGAAGATTGGTCTCATGTGCGCTGGTCTTGGGTGAAAAAATACTGCCAATAAAAATGAAACAATTATATTAGAAATAGAAATGTGACAATAGAAAAAATATAATAGCAAAATCTCCAGTTGTACAGTTTCCCGTCTTATTTGACGGCCTGAAAGGTTTTAATGTAAGTTATTGCCGTATTGACTATGTCAATGTAATAAAGAATTGCATCCTTGTATCCCTTTTATACAAAGTTTTATCAACAAAAACCCACATTTAAAAAGAAAAAATGCATCGTATTAACGTTTTAATTAAGATAATGATATTTGATGTAGTTACAAAATAAACTCCATATTCAGACATTCGCAGGTGAAGTTTTTTAGGGATTACCAATGTTTGAAAATTATTGTGAATTCAGTTCTACCGTTTACGGATTTCAAGAAGTAATTGCTAATCAGCAGCGATAGAACCACAACATTGGAAATCAGAAAATCAAACATAGTAGAAGAAGAAAACAGGGGAAATCTGCAATCTAAAATAAACCTGTTATCCTGGTTTCGGCAACAAAATAATTTTTGCTGGACTTTCCTGACTTATTTTGGAAAACTCATTATTTACATAATATTTTGAACAATAGACAAATTTACGAAGATTACAAATTACAAAATAAAAAACCCCAACATTTTTCGACAATTTTATCAAAGGTAGGGGCTAATATTTTAACGACTACTGCAAGAAAAAAAACCTTTTATATATTATAGACTCATTTGAAAAAGGTAATTAACAGGAGATGTCCATCGATACAACATTCATAGGTCATCAATGGATTTTTGCGCTGTCGGTGCTCTCTGAATAAATCTCCCGAATAAACCCTATAAATAAAACAGCATGTGTGATAATAGCTGGATGACGAAGGATCAATATAACTAAAGCTTCAAAACAAGAACACATTGAACAGCCTTCCAAGGTGTGAAATCAACCTTTGCAGAAAAGGACATCCCGTAAGTGGCAAAGCCTCCAAATAGATTTAAATGAGTTATATTTTGCTTCGTTGGGCACGTTTCGAATATAACGGTAGTTCTAAAGTTGATAGAAATAACATATCGGAGAGACCAATAAATGAAGTTTATTTTGGTATTTGATAAACATGTAGATATCTGTAATATCTTTTTAATATGAATAGAATGCAGATAATACCTCTTTTTACTTTGACTTTATATCATTGTTAATAAGCAGTAAGGACTATATAGACATGTCAATATAAATAAAAGACATCCTTTGGGAACACTTTGGTATTAAATATTTGCATTAGTGAATTTTGGCATAATGACAAGTCAATAAATGTTCTACTTCAATGAACAATAATATTCTTTAATTCTCAAATAAAGTAAACATGATAAGTGTATATATAGATGTTTTAATGCAAGTCAATGTTTTCAAAGAATTATTTTTCCCTAAATATTTATGGCTGCCATGTTTTTTTTTTTTAACAAATGTAGCACGTTTTGTCAATTGAGCCTTGAAAAACGAAAATCTAAAAAATCTGAGGGTGGTACTAAACTTTGGCTTGCCATATATGGCCTATCCCTAAATTTTTCTTGGGAACATCTAAAATTCTTTAGTATAGACCCTAATACATAAAAAATCACATGTGGTAGAGTCCAGATGGGTGTACGGTAGGTCGACCTAGCTCACGGACTATAACGACCCTCGTCCTTTTCAATGAATATAAAAACGGTATAAACAACAGATTACAATGACAAGAGACTACAAAACCTACAATTTAAACACAAAATGTAAAAAGACATTCATTTAAAATACCAAAATAGAAATTTTAAAATGAGATACGATGAAAATCTACACGGCAATTTATTAGAAGAAATATCAAAGGAGTCATAATAATCAGAAAGTAAAGCTCAATGGTTTCCCCTGGCAGCCATGGTGTCCGATCCGGACGAAAGAAAAAAGTAACGGACCGTCCTTGGATGCGTCCTGTTATGTTTGGTTCTAACCGGAAATGTAGTTTCAGAGGAGAAGATATTTTAAAAATCAGTTAATCTGACACAAGATAACCTGTGACCTCCATGTTTGTAGTCCAATAGTGACGAAATGAGCACACTTTTTAAATGATCTTTTACAGATGTTTCCTGTAAAGTTAAATTGCATTTTGCATGTGGTTTGGGAGAAAACTTTTTAAAAAAGCCAGTCAGAAACAAGCATTGTCCTTTGCAGTCTGTCATATTTTAGTCAGGTTGGTAAGAAACTAGGACCTTAGGACCTTCTTTACAGATTTCCTTATTTTTCGTAGCAGCTTAAAAGAATAAGATGGAAATGTCTAAATTTACGGACGACGGACGCAAAATGATGACAAATGCTGAATTGACCTTTGGCCAAGTTGGATAAAAAGTATCATACCTACCTACCTCCTATTTGATGAGCATGAATCCCTAAATGTTTTTGTCTTGGTTTGGCGCAACGGGCCAATGACATTTCCACAGATATTTTTTGTTTTTGTTTTTGTGTTTTGTTTTTTTGTTTTTTGGTTTTTTTTCAGCAAAACTCTTCATTTCTTTCCATAATCTTAATTCGTGTGTGTGTGAAATTGTTGCTTCGCTAAAATCATCTACTTACAGTTCGACTTTTTACCAGTTCTCTGCTAGAATCAATTTATTTCAAAACTGTGATATCGCATGAAATAGCAAATGTTTTATTCTCATATTCAAGTTTATATTAGTGCTATATTTATATCATATCCTTTATTGTGTCATGAGATACTTTTAAAAAAGTTAGTAATGTATAAACTATCTTGCGAATGCCTGAATTGGTTTAAGTCTTATTTGCACAATCGAACCCTGATTAATGGAGTTCCAATTAAAGAGTTCAGTTTTAGGCCTATTCTATTTTTATTATACATTAATGATTTACCACTTTATAATCCAGACTACAATGCTCATTTGTTTGCTGATGACGGCACTATATACGGGGATTTGACGTTAAGGGTTGACGATCTTTGTTTTTGGCGGGAGCGCTGAAGTTTGACCTAGATAAAGTTATTTGAAAAATTGCGCACATTTTCTTATTCGGACTTCATTTTGCGATACATATCAGAAGATTTCATTCAGTCGCGCCAATAAGCATTTTTGAAAGTTATTAAATCCTAGTAAAATTAGTAGATTATTACGCAGCTTTGACAATGTTTACTCCCGGTCTCGCGCTAGCGCGTACAAAGACCCCTTCCGGCATATAAATGGCCAATTTTATAATGTGAAATCCCAGTAAAGACTAAAAAGCATCTTAAAATACATCGTGAATGCTAATGTTACTTGCACTTTTTCAATCTACAAAATAAACACTATTTTATAAGAATACGGTACATAGTTTTTCTTTCACAACATTTTAACCCGTTCCAACAAACCCTGACATAGAGTATAGATCATAAAACTAGAATTATATTCTATAATGCTTGTATTCTCCCATACTTTGATTTCTGTTGCAACATTTGGGAAACTGCAGTAATAACTGAAGGACAGTCTTTTGAAACTACAAAACGGGCAGCAAGGATTATACTTAACGAGACATCCCTTCAAAAGTCATCTTTTGAGCTGTTTTCTGAATCAGGAATTACTGATATAGACAAACGTATTCATTATCACAAATCTCTACTTGTATATAAACCTCTCAATAATTAAACCCCGTCATATATTAATAATCGTTTATGCCCGCTCAATAACAATGAGCTTTACAATACCAGATCCCATTCAAAGAAAAATTGGCAAATCCCAAAGCCGAATAGAGAAATTTTTTTATAAAGTCTCATTCAGTGGTGCAATACTTGGAATTCCTTATCCGATGAATTACAAAATGCAGAAAGTACTTCAGAATTTAAAAGAATGTTTAGACATCAATATTTTTAAACAAATATATCTGCTTTATATATCTATACATACCTTTGTGTGTTCAAATGCATTTATTTGAAAATGTACTTTATTTATGTGTACAAATATGCACTTATATATAATTATGTTTCTTGTTGCTACATTGTGTTATTTATGTATATTATTGCTAACCTGTTTTATGAGGGCTTTGTGGAAGATTGGTACAATCCAAAAAGGCTACCCTCTTAAAATAAAGATATTCTTATTATTATTATTATTATTATTATTATTATTATTCATAACTGAAGAGTTGGCATCGAAACGTAAGATTGAAGGATCAGAAACTCTTAGCATTGTTGCGATCGGGGATAAAGAAAAGGGCTCGAAAGATTGAGAGGTTACTTCTTGAAATATTCATATAGTATGTATGAATGAATGAATGAATGAATGATTTATTATAGTGCAACCTGTCTATATACATTATACAAAATAGATTTCAGTCAGCATGATACAGCCAGCCAGAAAGGCTTACGAAGCACACGTTATCAAAATTTTAAACAATGTATTTTAACTACGGCTCACCCAAAAATATTATCACTTTACAGTCATTAACAGATAGTATACCCAAAGTTTTCCTTATTCATTCAACATTGGTAATTTTATATTTTGAAACAACTGGGTCGATACGTTTGCTGGTGGATCATGTCTCCGGGGGTATTCACCAGCCCAGTTGTCAGACTCGTCTGACAATAAATTTATCAAACAATGTTTAACAGAAATTTGCTGTATTTGCTAAAATTCTAAATCGCCGAACATACGGAAAGGATTCGAAAAGTATTTCACTTAGTAGTTGTCCTGGCTGTCGGATTTGGCTTTCTATTTCGATTTGTTTGGATTTGGGTTCTTTTGTTCAATTCTGTTTGTATCTTTTACTTCCTATGTTTCTGTTCTAATGCTACTAATGAGAGGTTACTCCTTGAAATGCACATGTAGCATACCCAAAATATTCAACATTATTAATTTTATATTTACACAAAAACCACAATAAAGTTGAAAGCCATCAATGTAGAAAACACTTCTATCACAGCCTTGATCCCACTTCAGGATCGGAACAGAGAACTTATACTGAAATTGCCATCTTAGCGGTTTGTCGTTGGCGCATCTCATTATAGAAGCAGAATCCTTTGAGATTTCCCTTCTAATAGGAGTAGATTTTTATAAGAATGTAGTTCAAAATGACATTGTAAGGGAAATAGCCCAACTGCAGTAAGAGTTCTAAGATAGGATCCATGTTGTCAGGACCAGTACCATTATCTAACAACAGTAACTACGCATCAGTGATGAATGTTTTAATCAGCCACAAACAGGAAACTTGTGATTAAGAAAAGTTTTGGAAGCTTCAAAGTCTTGGAATCAACAATCAGAAGGAAGCAGACACAGCATCGAAAAGTGTAATGGAAAACTTTATCCAGTCGTCAATTACTAAAGTGAACGGAAAGTACGTGTTGAAGGTACCATGGAAAGATAATTGTCCTGAATTGTAGAAATTGTTCAATGCAGAACAGAATTTAAAATACGCACAAACGACTAAGATGTACGGAGACATTATTCCGATACAAGAAAGGAAGGGATTTTTCGGAAAAGTAGAAGTGATAGTTTAAATGACTGCTTGTCTGGCCGCCAATCCATGATGAATAATATTACTTCAATATTGACACGTTTTTTTGATTAGAGAAATTTGCCGCTACAGCTGATGTTGAAAGAGCATTTTTTTTACATATTTTACTTGATGAATACCAGATTCTTTTGGGTAGAAGATCCGATGGATCCAAATAGCCGTTTAATTACGTACAGATTTAGAGTTGTGTTGTTTTGCGCAACATGCTCACCCTTTAACCTAAGCACCATGCTAATGAAACACTTCAGATAGAACCCATGTGATACGTCAATGCCATGGTTATTCAAAGAAATTTTTATGAAGATAACGTTCTGACTAGCTTTCCAAATGAAGTCAAATTACTGGAATCATACATATATATTCAAAAATTGGTAGCCGACAGAAGATTGATTTTGAGATTATGGAACTCTTACAGTGAAACATTGATAGACATAAAAATTAAAGATAAGACTAGAGACGAAAGTAATATAGTGAAAATATCAGGAATGCACTGGGATAATAAGTCAGACAAAATCACATACAAACGATTAAATCAGGGTGAAAAAAGGAATTCGAAGATACCAAAGGGGCAGACAGAAATCGTTAAGTCGGAAGACAGACAAGACCATGGTCAACAAA
>JARWCS010004679.1:0-17376 GCA_034783895.1 Geukensia demissa
TCATAATATTCAGTTCACTTTTAACGTGCGATCGATAGCTTACTGAGAAGATCAATGCTAATCTATTAATTGGTTTTTTCCCAATAAAACGTGGTAAAGGGCGCGACCTTTGATAATCTTTTACGTAAGTGTAAGCGGACACTAGTTTGGATAAGTTATCCCGTAAACAAGAAGGGAATCACATACTTAATTTTAAAATTCCCGATGATTGACGAATCAGCGAGTTCTGATGGACCGTTTATTCTATCAGAATTGAACCGGAACTTCTCTGTTAAGCGTTTGATGATTTATCCCATCTCTCAAGAGAGACAGGAATAAAATTCAAATGTGATCATCCACTGATTTTGTAATACAATCAATGTTGACTTGTGATGACAATTTCAAGGTGTAAAGCGTTGTGTAGCTTTAATGTATTTGTGTTCAGATGAAAATATCGAATAGTTTATTCCCAAGACAACAGGTCAACAAATTTACATTTATTTGTATTTTATTAATATCTAAATTTACAATTTCATTATACATCACTCTTCTTTCTGCTATGTATCTATTACAGTACATTAGATAGTGTTCAACATTTTCATTTTTATATCCACAAGGACATGCAGGATTTGGCATAGAATAAATCACCCTTTAACGATTTACAGTTATTTCTTAGTCTTGCATGTAAAACACTCAAAAATCAATCACCATATAAAAACAGGTGCAGGTTTATTTGTGAAAAATTTTGGAATAATTTTTAAAAAGTTTAAAAATCAGAAATGTTGGTGATTGTCTGAAGCAAACATCTAAGTCGTTTCATAATTTAACTGTAGATGGAAAAAACAACTCCTGATAAATCGTAAGTCTACTAAATACTTGACTTATGTTGTCTCTGTTCCTTCAATAATAACTGTTATTATCTGTTAAATATTCGGGAGCAAGATTATGAACTATCTTATAAAATAACAAGAATTTCTTAACCTCCCTACGTTTACTGAGTTTCCTTATGAATAGAACAATAACTGGCATACGATGGCAAACCAGTTACAATATGTGCAGACTCTATCTGCATTTTCTCTAAATGGTTTGAATTTACTTGACCGCAGTTGTCCCAGAGTTCAGAAGCGTATTCCAAAATAGGTCTAATAAAAAAAAATAATGGTTAATGCTGATGATAATAGTTAACATGATGACAAAGGGACATAAATGTATGTTGTCTTAATTTGGCATTTTTTGCCATGTGAGCTCTCAAAAGGATCAATACAGTTACCTTATGTTTAGAAAAAATATATCAAATTGCAGGAATTACAAGTTCAGGATATGCACAAGCCAATGTTGAGTTAGACATGGGAGTAACCTACTATTCTACTATTAGAGGAATAACCAATGGTGGAAATGTCATTGAGTCAGTGTCGGATGGAATCACTGTAGATAGAATGTCACCATCAATCATACTTGATAGGTAAAATATTGCTTGTTGAACATCAAATAATTTTGCAGTTTTGACACTTCTGTTTCTTACCATTTCCAACAGATAAATGTTAATAAATGTACATGTAGAAACTTGACTTAAAATATCAACAATTCAATCTGATGTGCTAAATTGGATCACCAATTGGTGGGATTGCATGCTTTGTTTTTGCTGCAAGTGATAAAAAACCTTCAGCAAAGTAGAAATAACAGAAGTGTTTGAATGCAAAAATATCCAATTGCAAGAACAATATTCCTGACAAATAAATTTCAAATTATTTTATTGAATTTATCAAAAGTTATTCAACTAAAATAATTTTGGTACATGCCTACAAGGACAACACTTTTAGTCCTGCCCACCAAATGGAAAATTTGCTCTTCCAACTTAAACTAGGTTTGAAATTTTTTTAGTCATAGACATAAAGTGTGGTTGAAAAGCAAACTGCATATTGATATATTCAGTTGATAATTTTTAATCACAGACTGGCAGATTATAGTGCCATGGAAAGGGATATCAGTTACAGTTCTTCAATGTACCAGAGATCAGTGGACTCATTGTCAGCAGTTTGGCATTACAATGACACACATAGCAACATCAAACGAGCCTATTATTCTGTTGGAACCTATCCATACTCAAGTGATATATCACCTGGAATTGAAGTTGATATTTCATCTACCCAGACAAGTTCCATTGGAGTGGGCGATGTGTCCCCAGATGTCACAGGTATTTGCATAAAATGTCTTCAATTAAATAATACAACAAACCAGACTTAAATGACATGTTCAATGAAAATCCATTAATTTACTAAAAGCCTTTTTGAAGATCTATAATTAATGTTGTCTTTTCTTATAAGAAATATTATCTTCTGAATTCGGTTAGATAGCTCTTTGAAAAATTTATATGTTGATTATGCAATAGGGCTAAATAGTTGAAATATTGGTTTTCTAAATACTTTTAGGAAAGCCCAACATTATAAATATATGGGCTGAAGATGAGGCTGGAAACATCGGAAAAATAATATTTGGTTCAATTATAATTGACACAAGTAAACCAGGCCCTGGATATGTGACATGCCCAGAGTACATTGGAGTAAGTTTTAAACGTTATATTTATTAAAGCTATTATATTGAAACCTGCCTAAACCAAACACTAAGAAAACCGCAAAAACCTTTTTTAACCAGACTGATACTTAAGTCCCTTAATACAAGTTTTATTTTTTTTTAACCTGCCTAAACCGAACACCAGTCTAAAGCGAACATTTCTTCAAGTCAAATAGGGGTTCCGTATAGACAGGTTTTGCTGTAACAAAAATTATTATTACTAGTAAAACAGTTTTATTTTTAATGGGATTAATTTCAAAAAAGAGAATTCATCTGAATTATATATATACAAGTTTTATATATTGGTGTGCAAAATAATCAGAAAAAAAGCCATATATGTAAACAATATAATTCTAAATGTTTCGACATATATTTGTTGTTTTCTATGAAGAAACCCTGTTACATTTAGCTTTGCATGTAACAAAGTGAAAAAGAACTGGCAATTACATTGAATAAGTTTAGGTCACTTTAACTATGAAACATTTATTTACTATAGTACCCCTACTAAGAATGCTTTATTTGTTGCAGGAGAATAAGTTATTCCCTATTCATAGATCTATTTTTACATATTTTTATTTTGATAAAACAAGGAAGCCATTTGCAATGATTAAAAAAAGATATTTCTTATTGTTTTTGTTGTATAAACAATATTACTTGTAATCATGAATAATTAGTGTGTTTCCAGCGAAAGATAAAACCATGTTCTTCTTTATTTTAAATGTTTGATCATTTAATGCTCTAATTCATTTCTCCTTGGTGTGAATAATATGAACATTTAAAGACCCCAAGTAAATGACATGGGAACGAACTGAAAAATCAGCCAACAGGGAGGGAGACATTTTTTGTTCCTCTGTTCCTCCACTACAATGCTGCTTTCTACCTCCACTTCTTTCATACATTTTCCATTAATCTGATATACTTGATGCCTGCAAATATAGAGTAATTAACATACATTGACAAAAACTGAAAACCTATTACATCCTAAACTAAACTTCAATTTGTTTGTAAATAATTCTAATATAGGGTCCTGAAAACGTCAACAGGATTAACCCATGGTAAAATCTCCAATAACTTGTGACTTGCATGCAGTATGCTCCAGTTTCACTTGTGTATGGTTCCACTGTTCACACGTTTACGTGTTGCATATTTCGTGGGCTGTCTAATGATATGTTTCCACTTGTAACAGTTTCATAATGTTTTCCTTTATTTGATTCTCACCAAGATCTCCATGATTGACTTTATAATACTTACACCAGATTTGTGAGTGGAAGGTTATTAGAATGGCAAAAGCAGTTCTCTCTTCAATTTCAAAATTGCGGTAATTGCATTTGAATCGAAATTATTCATGAAGGTAGTAAGTTTGCTTGCTATTTTAATATGGACACTATCCTCGTAAATTTTACCCCTCACTATCGCTTAAGGTAAAATTTTACGAAAATAATGTTACATATTAAAATCTCCAACAAACTTACGACCTCCATGAATTATTTCTAACATGCATAATGCTTTTTCTAAACGATCAGAAATTCTTTTATCAGAGTAATTGTGTTTAATTTGGTCATTATGTTAAGGCATATGGTTCAGAAGGTAGCCTCACATTTACTTTACTGCAAACCCTTAAACCATAAACATTTTGAATTCTGTCAGAAATAGTTCATGTCTTCTAGCCTGATTGTTGCCAGAAAAATAATTTAAATTAATTGAAATTGCATTTCAACAAACCGTCATAATTTGATAGTTATCATCTTTTGTTAACATATATTCCTAAAATTGTATAGGTTGAAAGTCCAATTCAGTGCAGATGGTCAGGTTTTCTTGATGAGGAAAGTCCAATCAAGAAGTTCATTGTATCTCTTGGTACAGAACAGGGATCATCAGATATATTTGAAGAGACAATAAGTGGATTCTCATCATTTTACACCATAAAAGGTATGTAATCTTAAATTCTTATGTAAAATTTAAATTTATTCTCAAGAACCATTTGTCTGCTTAGATAATATATTGGCAAAAATGGAATTGTTTGAGAAATGTATTTTTTTTAAATAAAAACTTGTCAATTTATCTGTAACAACCATTACCCAATGAATGCCAGATTTAAGCCTTGATTACCTTGTGAATTTCTGCAAATATCATTATCTTTAATATATTAAGCCTATATCTGCATGGTTTTTAATATGTAAATCTCTATTTTGTTATCTTTAATGAATTTATTCAGTATATTACTTTAAAAAAGCATCAGATGTAGATAAATACAAAAAGATTTTAAGGCAAAATGTACAATATGTCTATGTCTGCTTAGATCAATTGTAAAAGTGTGAATGCTGAAATGAGGTGCACAATATTTAAAACAATGGTTAATTATCATAATCAATTATAATTGTAAATAATTGGACAATATTAGATGATTGGAAGCTAGTTTTCTGATTGATTGGTATGATTAGTAAATTAAGAAAGCATTGACAAACAGTTATCTTAAATGAGATTAGGTCACACAGTTACTGAGAAATCCTTCACTGTACTGCAAAATGAAATACCCAAATATAGAATAAAGATCAATGTTTCCTATAAAGATTATATGCTGTGTATTGATACACAATTTGGTATGAAAGCCACATTAAATGAATATTATTTTTACCATTGCTTTTGTTGACGACATGAATTAATATCACATTAGTTATATCTAATTTTCTTTAGGTGTAAACAAGCTGCTGTCTCATGGGAAGACTTATTACGCTACAATAACAGCAGTTAACTCAGTGGACATGGAGACCTATTCTTTCTCTGGACCAATTGGTATCGACACAACACCACCAAAATATGGCAAAGTCGTGGACCTTCACACTGTTTATAGGATAAATGTGGTAGATAATGCTGAAACTGTGGCTTTAAATGCAAGAATCTGCACATCTGATGAGGGTAGTTATAAAATATTAAAAATTATACATAGCATATTTGGATTTGCATACACAATATGAAAATTTAAGAGACATAATTTTTTAAATGTTTTATCCATAAGATAGGTCTTATCCTAGGAATTAGCACAATTCCTTTCTATGTTTCTTATTCCTAATACAAGACATATTCATAGGGTTAACCTGCTTTTGAGTTGTTTAGTATAATGTAGCAAAATTATCATCCGAGCATTTAAGCTTTTCAAGCTACAATTAACTTATAAAATTTTTACAATGAACACTTAACAGTTATAAATGTGATTAATGTTAATTATTTATTTAATTCAGATTTTCTTTGCACCTATTTATTATTGTGAAAAAATATCATTATAATTAAAAGTAACTTATTTGTCACTACTTTATGTTTACCTTCTGTCCACATAGAGATATTCTCCTCGGAAACTGCTAGCTTGATTAGAAACAAACTTTGAAGGAGTGGTCATTTGGTAGCCATCTTCTAAAATTATACTTTATGGGGTATAAGGTCTCACCAACCAAGATGGTTGTAACTTATATACTTATCTGCTTAAACAGATCTTGGATTTCCTATGTTTGGTTCTAATGCTACTGATGGGAGGCTTCTCCTTAAAATATACATATGGCATACCAAATTCTCCATATTTATTCAACATTGGTAATTTTTTTTTCATTAGATTATCCTGTTCGAAATTTTATCTCACATGCCCACCGAGAAACCAAGATGCCAAAATTAGTTTAATTCTCAAAAATTCATTAAAAAATCTTGCTGGTTGGAATAAAAATTTAGTGGAATGTTCCTTAAATGATAATCTTCAAAATATTTTTCCAGCATCCCCACCTGATGTCTTCTACCAAATTGAAATACAGAATTGCTGCCATTACATTACAAAAAAATATAGTAAATCGTTAAATAATACTCTGAAACTGACAAGCAAATTTGAACCAAACTTCAGTATAACATTCCTAAGGGATTCCACTCTGAATTATATCTGACATCCCCACCAACCAACCCAAATGATTGCCACAGACAGACTTAGTTTAACTTATGAACCCTATTGGAAATTCATTTTTAAATCATTTTGATTGAAACTGCCATGCTTATTGGAACTACACTTTAATGGATAGTCATTAGATGGTCCTTTACCAAAATCCCCACCAACCAACCAAGATGGCCACCACAGCTGAACTTAATTAATGTCAAATAGAAGTAATGTGAAATATTCTACATGCAGTTATATGTTTTCACAGTCATATATCTTTGAAAGCTCTTACATAAACCACAAAGAAAATGCTGCTTTTTGCAAAATCTGATCCTGAAATTTAACAGTAGCTTTTATTAAAGACATTATAGTTAAATGACAAAAAATGTGACCAAGTAAGTGTAGGTTATTTTCCAAAGGTTCAAATTCATATGTAAGTTTTTGAATTGTATATATCTTAGCTAAACAAGTTAAAAGTTAAATATTGCACTAATATGGTAACATTGCTGTGAAGTTTAGCCGCATTTCACCAAATGGTGTTCTATTACACTACTTGACTTTAATACAAGATGTATTGTATACTTCTGAATTAATCTTTCTGACCAGAACTGCTGAGCCAATTGGAATCGGACTTGCATGAAGTTGTCCTTGGATCATTCTCTACCAAACTTTTAATCAGCAAATTTCTGACAAACAATATTGCTTATAGGGACCCATGTCGAATCACTGTCAGATGAGCAACAAAGGCTCATTGGAGCCTCTAAGTCTTCAATCAATATAGAATTGAGATCAATGATTCACAAAAATAAATGCATACATTAATTCCCTGGTGTTCCTGTTTCTCCAGCTTTAGTTTTCTGTGTAGTGTTGTGTGTTCTATATTTGTCTTTCATTTCATTTTCTTTGAAATCCTTTTTTAATCTTTCTGTTTAATTTTTACCCATTAAAGATCTGCTTTTTGATTTTCAGAATGTGATGCTTTAGATGCTGTTTGTTCAGAATCACTTACCTCTGTGTCAGCTACCTGGCAAATATTCACAGATGAGGAGTCAGGAATTGTTGGGTTTGTATTAAAAATATAGTCTTACATTTCCTTAACATTTTAAAGCTATTTTTGTTCAATATTTTATTTAATTTGAAAACTGAGAGATATATAGAAAATGTCATTGAAACCTCACCACATCTCAACAAGATTCAGTTCTAAGTACAAATCTAGCGATTTCCTGTCCAGTCATCACATTAATGCTTGTGATTGGGTCAGTTTAGAAGGAATTGCTTATAATTGATCAATGATATTGTCTGCCATTGTGTGAGTAATAATGTCCTGTCTTATTTCAATGTAAATTATTATCTCTCCCTCCCTTTTATCCTCGTACAGGGACTTGGAAATATTTTATGTTGAAGTTTGGATTAGGTCAGTTTACTGGGAAATCACTTGTGGTTGCTCAATATTATTGGATATATAGTTGTAAAAGGAATTTTTTATCTCATTTTAATGAATATTATTAATTATTATTTTGACAAGCCAGTTGCGGTTCAGTGCAATTTTTCCACATTAATGAAGTTTATCATGATGCAATGTTCTAGGCCCTTGATGTTTGATATGAGTTGCTTCTGTATAAGTATAGCTCAAGCCCTTATCTGTTTCATGGATCAACACCTTAAAAAGATGAAGAAGCAGCCAAGGCATACATTTTGTCCACTATTTTTTTATCCCTGTGCTAGCCTGGCTATGGAATCATGTTTTGTTGTTGGGCTTTTAAATGTACATACAAATGTGAAAAATGTCTAGTGTAATTGAACAGCCTTATGACACAGAAGGTTCAAATTTTGGTCTCAATTAGAATTTGTTTTACAAGTAATGTTTATCCCTAAATATTTGAAACATCACACTTGTATTTTTGATATGTTGTTATAAAATTATATTTTTCATATAAAAAACTTCCTAACAGCAAATAGAGCAATGGACACCAAGTTCTGAGGAACTATTTGTCATACAATTGTATGTTATTTCAAAAACAATATTATAGAAATATTAAAATTGGAAAGTATGGTGCATTTACTTGTATATATGTCAAAATGTCTTCGTAAGTAAGTAAGAATAATTGTTGTTTTAGTTACCAGATCGCAGTAGGTACAACACCAGGAGGAGGACAGATCAAACCATTCTTTGATATTCCTATTGATGCAAGGTATTACACAGTCCATGGTCTTAATCTTCAAGGATACAGAAAGGTAATTTTAATTAATATAATTAAATGCTGACCTAGCTCATGTACTTATACCCCCTGCAAACAAAATTCAGAGGGATATTAGGAATTACGCTGTCTCTTTGTCTTTGCACATTGGTGTTAGGTCAATTTGTTTATTCCTTCATGTACAGGGTAAGACTTGGTTACTTTGTTGATTACTGTTGAAAGGTGAAAATGTACCAAAAGTTCAAGGTCAGACATCATGAAAACCTTAAGGTTCCCATGCATGTGCTAAGGTGTATGTTGATTGCTGGAGTATTCTTAGTGAGTTTGCTCATAGTATGTCTAGTTTGTTATTTGGGTTCACGAATATTGAGAGCAGAAAGTAGGTTAAAATATGTCCAACTGTATCAGAAATTGTTAATTTACTTGATTATAATGGCACTCACAAATTGAATAACAGGATGAAAGAAAATCAAAGGTCAGTGAATTTAGGATGTTCTAGTAAACAAGACAAAGAGAAATCACAATAGATCCACAACATGGAAAACTAACAAGATAACCTGGAAAACACAATTATAACCTACAAAAACTTTCTTTGTTATGGATTTTGCAAGAACTATAGCTCGGGTTAAAAAACGATTTTGCAGGAGATGAGAAATTTTTATTTTTCATTGGATTTTGATGGGCTTTTTTGCATTGATTCCTCTCAATGAGAGCTTTCAGCAGTATGTCATCAGAATTTCTCTATCTATTAAGCTTTAAGAGGCAAAAGTAGTGGGGGAGGGAGAATTCAATTTCCTATTATATTTTATTTTTAATCTGATTTTGAAATGATTCCTCATGAAAAATGCAACACAAGTTACTCTCAATGAGAGCTTTTAAAAAGTAGTCAACAGATTTCTATAGAGCTAGAAGGGGTCAAAGTGTGGGGTGGAAATTCAATTTTGAATATGGAAAAATTTCATTTTTCATCTGATTTTGATGGGGTTTTCTCCAAATGATTCGTTATGAAAAATTTTGAGGATAATATGAGTCAAAATGATCTTTTATCCAGTCATACTTCTGTGTCCAGTGCTATACTGCGTCCAATACATTACTGTGTCCAGCACATTATTGTGTCCAACAAAAAACTGTGTTCACACCAAAGGTTCATTTCTTTCACATGTCAACATGCTGGGGTCCTATCATGCTTCACTTGTGAAGCACCTCAGGAAAAACTGATAGTAAAATTTTCCTAATAATTATTAAAAAAGGCATATTAAAAGATTTTATATTTGAATGTGATTGATTAACAATGAAACTAATACCAAAATATCAAAGCTTTTAGCTTCAAATTTGATGACTGTAGGTACAGCTATACAGGAGTAGCATTTAGCAAATGAGTATATGCCAAAACTCAAAATTGACAAAAGAAAGCTAAAAAATAAGACCTTTTTTTTATGGAAATTTTTTTAGATTTATATCATCTGTACAACATTGAAATGTCAAGTAAGCAAAATTTAGTATGGAGTTGTTATCTCAAAAAACAAGCAGGGTCAGAGATAACAAATATATTCTCATTGGTAGGAATTGGACCTAGTGTTACAGGGCCTCACAAAATCTCAAAACAATATGTACTGCATAGTATTTAAATATAAGCACTTCCAGTTTGATGTTTTGTTTGTTTGGAGTCACTTTCAACAATATTTCAGTCATATCATGGTGGTCAGTTTTATTTGTAGAGATAGACCTGAGAGAGAGTAGAGAGAGTACCTGGAGAGCACAACCGACCATAATTTAAATGACATTCCTTCATTCCTTGACAATGCAGTATCAGTATAAAAATTGACCATTTTTCTCTGAAATCTCATAGCCCAGTTAAGCCAAACTTCAGTTCACATCTTTATAATCTTAATGATTTTATCAGATTTTAGTTTTTTTCATCATTGGAAATTATTTATGGGGCCAAGGACAATTCTGGTTTCTGGTTGGTTTATAATGAAAAAATTCTTTCTCTTGGAAGAAGAAGCAAAAGAAAACCGAAGAGCAAGAAAAAAGGGGACAAGTTGACATATATGACAATCTCCAAAACATAAGACATAGTTAACATATGAAACTAATAATAAACGTACAATTATGAACAATGCTGACCCCACCAAAACAACTGGGGATGAACTCATGTGGTCTGGAAAGGTAAGCAGTTCCTGCCTCTTAAAAACGACAGCTGCATTGTCCATATTCCAATTCCAATCCAGTATTGGTCATTTAAGAGTAAAGTATCATGGGATTAAAGTTGCTTTGTTAAAGTTGTTTGGTTCCAGCCAATATAAAGCTTGCAGTCAATTTAGCTCTGTGGCCAAGTTACAGGTAAGTAATACAAACTCAGCCTTTTTATAGCTTCCTGTCCTCAAAGTATGTCCATTTTAAGGTGTGATTTTTCAGTCTTCTTTCCTTCTTTCTTTATCTTGAATTGACCATGTTCTTGCATTTTTCCTACTTGATTCTGTTGCTGCCTCTTTACTATTTAAAGGCAAAGATTGTGATGCATAAAGTTTGATTTGGGAATTGCAGTAATGTTTCTGATACATAGCTTGATATTGATAATGTTTTTTAGGTTTATGTGTCAATAAGAGGAACAAATGGAGCTGGTGTTTCAAGTGTTGCTACTTCGAATGGAATTTATTTATCCTACTTAAGTCAGGGTCTGCAACCATTATCTCATATAGGAATAAGTGATGTTCTGGAAAACTCTGACATTGATGTGTAAGTTTATCCTTCTTAATCAACCCAAATACATGTAAATTTGTTTTGATGGAGCAATTTTATATTGCCATCTAATGACCAAAGACTGTGGTATTAGGTTGTGTTCTATACAATTTTAGGTGGGAAGATAAGAGTTTTGGTCATGGAATTTAGATAATGGATGCATTTCTTCCACTTGAAAAAAGGAAAAATTAATGATTTAACAAAAATTGAAGATGACATAGAAAATCATAATAAGGTTTTGAAGGATCAATTTGAGACACAGAAACTATTATTTGTTTGAAGAGAAAAGATTTATTTTAGAACCAACATTTGTTGAATTTTACCACTGCAATGCAGAAATAACAATTTGGAAAAACTTTGAAGAAAAAATAGACCAAAAACACAATTTTTAAAAATTTTTATTAAAAAATAAAAACAAAATAATTGGAAACATGTCATAATTAATCATTCAGAAGCAATTTTATTTGAATCATTTCAGTCATGTTATAACTGCCAGGGAAGCCATCATCCCATTGTTACTTTGTGATGTGATTGCTGAAAGGGTTAACTATTTCTATAACATATGTTAATATACTATAAAGTCAGTTTACATGAGAAAAAACTTGCCAACACCTCCCCCTTGTATGTTTAAATAAATTAATATATGGCCATTTCGTTGATTGACAACTCATCAGCAGTGCTCAAAAAGTACATTAATCTTAAGGAAATATTTGATCTGTTTGAGCAGACATCCTGATAAGTCTCAAAGTCAGCTAACTAGATACATGTTCAGTCATTTCAAAGATGCTTGCCTGACTGAACACAACTAGAGGTAGGTCATCTCTGCCAGACCTTGGTTTGAAACATAACCATCTAAGGTATTTTTGACTTGAAACAAATCCGAGTTAATTTCTTTGGAATAGTAGAAATTAAACAACAGCCAGTTTAGTTTGCTAAATTTAATGTGTGTCCAGTTAAGAGCTGTTATGTAACGTACAATATGTTAATAATCAATTTCTTTGTATTTTGCTAATTGCAGTGACTTCCAGAGTAGTTTTGACACAATACGGGCGGCATGGGATTTGACAGGTGATCCTTGTCCACCTGTAAGAAATGAATGGCAGATTCAAAGACTTGATGGAACAATTGTGTCTAAGTATCTAGATGTAGGAGGTATATAATATTCAAATTGTCTTTAACAAAACATTAATTTATGTTTATTTACAACTAAATGCTGTTTAAATCTTAATAAAGTTTACTGACCATCGTCTGGTTTTATACATTTCTGAGTATTAAATTTGAAGCAGATCAACCCCAAGTTTTCTTTGCATCATCACTCAACAAGACAACTAGTAATTTTCTTCACAAAACCACCAGAAAACTGCAGTTCTCTGTCATATTTCTAAAGGCAAAAGTCTAAAAATGACCATCCATTCCTATGATAAATGGCTAACTGCAGGACCACCAAAAAGTGGCATAAGGGGAGAAATTACTAATATCTTGTCAGAGGGTAAGATATGACATGTTCCCTCCTTACTTTTTGAAAGAAACTGTATTGTTTGTGGGGTACCAATCTTGCCAAATTCATTATTTAGTCAAAACATGAGACTTTGTTGCATTTGTGACAGTACTGGCAAACCAAAAATGTTTTTCTAAATTACAAAGAATTGGTATTCAATGATAATAGTGTAAATTTATTTTAGTTGCACAGAATGCTATGATGGATGGACTAAATCTACAAGATCGTGCTTTGTACTATTCCTTGCTGAGAGTGACTAATGCTTTAAACTATACATACTTCATCAGGTCTAATGGTGTAACAATACATGATGACCCTCTTTTACCAGGGAAAGTATTTGATGGATACATAAAAAACTTTGATTTAAATGTTCTTCCTTCTCGGCACATGGTATCAGCTAATTGGGATACTTTTGGACTGCCAGCTTCAGCCTCATTTCAGGCTGATGTTCAAGGTAACAATTATGTTTCAAATGATTCTTCTATTTTTATATTAATAAGTTCAAGATTTACTAATATCAAATAGTTTTTAGACAGAATAAATAATTGTTTTAAATAGTTACAATCAAATAGGATATTGATTTTCAATAAATATAAAAAAATATGTTTCTATTTTTGTTTTTGTATTATTCTATTACATTTTAATATATCATCAAGAGTGTATTTTCAGTTGTAAAATTGCAAATAAAGCAAAAAATGTAATGTTTGCTTTTTTTAAGTGTTATTTGGTATCAATTTTACCGGCGTGCATCTTTAATTCTTAAGAAAACATTTTTATAAAATACATCTTTTTTTTGTGCTATCATGATAAATTTCGTTTATATTAACCTAGTAATTTTGTAAATCACAGGGAATCCTGGTTACCAGGAGGATGAATCAAAAATAGAAGAACAGCCAGATACACAGCAAGTTATCTTTTATGAGGTAGCTGTTGGAACAGACAGAAGATTTCCAAAGACAAGAGATGATATTGTTCCATTCACCAATGTTGGTCAGAATAAGTCTGTCACATTTTATGACCTTGATTTGGACTCGGGAACAGCTGTTTATTACTTCACAGTGAAAGCATACAGTGCTGCCTACTCAATTGCCACTGTTACATCAAATGGATTTCATGTCGGATATGATGGTGGAGTAAAAGGTAAATATGCAATACTAGCTCACCTGACTTCAAGTCATGCAAGCTATTGTCATCCCTCTGCGTCTGTCTGTCATCTGTCCACAATTTAAAAAAAAAAAATTTTTTAAACCAGTCAGCCAATTTGGACCATGCAGTGGTGGAATAGTCTTTGGTTGGTCCTTAATAAATAATTTGCCTGGCATCCCTGCAGACCAACCATGATGGCCACCATTACTTAAAATAGAAGAAGAGGGGTAAATCCATGATTTACATACAGTTATCTCCTATTTGCCTTTTAGACCAGGTGAGCTAATGATGCTTAAGTTTATTCTCTTACTGCAGCAAAAGAAACACTGAAAAATAGACAAAACTTTTTTGCAATAGTTCAAATTACACTGTGTTACAGTTCTGTTTTCACTATTTATCAGAAAATTGAGTCCTGTCGCAAATTGAGTTTACATGGCGATGCATAACAGCGCCAGGTAAAGGGATATTTGCAAAAGTACAATCAAAGTTTACGTCCTCAAAGCTGAAAATACAATACACTTATCTCCAATCAAATGCAACTGTAATTCAAAACCTTTTATTTTTGTTAAAAAAAAACTGGTTAAAAAAAAGTCTATGCAACTTTGTCCATGTTTTCTTTTGATAACTTTATAGAAACAAGAAGACGTCACTTGAATGCTTCCTTTTATAATGTCAACTATGGCATTTATAGGCTTCATGTACACTTCAAATCTGGATAAAATTGTTGCAAAGGTAGTTTGTTCCTCGGCCATATAAAATATTTTGTGTATTTCATTGCATTTGACAAGCAATAAATCTATTGTTCCAATTTGGCAGCTTTTTAAATAATTTCATCTTATTTGTGAATTCTAGAGTTATATTTATATCACTTGACCAGTTAATACTCCAAAGGAAAGAAAAATCATTATCAACTGTTTGTTTTGTAAATTTTGATTACAACTGAGCACCTGATAATAAGACAAATTATAATAATTTGTATTTAGATTGACGTTACTTTACAAAACTACAATCATTATATGATATATAAGCCTTATGTTTTATTTGTCCTAAAAGTTTAAGAGATAAAATTTTAATAAAAGACAATTTAAAAAAATTGGAAATCAAAGATGTTTTCTCTCTTATTGTACATATCTTGAGCTTCATTTACAAGATAACAGATAATACTGAATCTTTGTTGACCTCACACTGGAATTCTTTCTTTTTAAGGTGGCAATATCCTTATGAATGACTTTGTTGACACAGACACATATATTGATGTACAGTTTGAGGGATTTACATCCAATCTAGAAATAATGATGTATTATCTTGGTATATCTAATCATACAGATGGTAATGGAACAGACTGCAAACCATATGTAAATAATTTTTTTGATAGAGTGTAGATGTTGAAAATTTTTTAAAGCTTTGAGATTTATTGTTAGCTGAGAAGCAAGAAACTCCCTAAACTTTCTTTGTCCATGTTGTATATCAAATCAACACTTTATAAAATACTTAAGAAAAGTTATAATCAGTAGACTTTAGCAGCTGACAAAAGCTGTTTGTTTTCTTATAATCAGTAGACTTTAGCAGTTGACAAAAGCTGTTTGTAGTGTGAATAAATGTTCAAGAAAAACTAGGAAGTTCATGAATAACTAAGAAATTCAAACCTTTTTAAAGGCATAATAAGCATCAAAAACCCTTAAATAAAACTGTAAAAGATTCAGATAGGATGATATTATTTGTATAAAATTTGTAGATGTTGGAACATCCAATTTTGGATTATGGTCTATTTCTAATTCCAGTAGGACTTTAATGAAATTTTTACAAAAGCATTTATTAAATTTTGGACCTCCAGTGTTTTGGCCCATTGCATACCAAATCCAGAAAAATACTGCTTTTGTTTGCAGATGAATTTATGATAGATAATGAAGCCGTTGTAAGCAGCCATTATAAGTGATGAATAAGTTGCTGTGTCTTTCCAGCATTTATTCAATATTTTTTATTAAAAAATGAAGAAAGTATGTTAAATGTGTTTTTAAAAATCTTTTTAGATTGATGGCCGTGAAAAGACAAATGAAATAAGAGACAACATGTTTAATATAGCCCCTCTGAGGAATATCAACAAGAACACATTTTACACAATAACATCTCTTGAACTAGAATCAGGAAAGAGTTATTATGCCTGGGTCATAGGTAAGTGTTGATTTTACCTTATTTTTTATTCCTGGCTGAATGAACCAATCCACTCATTAGGTCAGAATCCTCTGTGACATATTTCATAAAAATACATAGTTTTATCAGCCACTCCTTCTTAACTACTCAACAGAATTCTACCAATTTTATACATAACTTTCAGTAGCAGGTCAAGTATTAAACTGATTTTTTTTTTCCAAATCCAAATTTACATTTTATCAGACATTTTAACTTAGACACAAGTGAGTATGCTGAACAATTGGGGTAACCATTTCTAATCCAATGCTCCTCCTTAACCAATCAACAGAATTCAACCAAACCTACACATGATCATCAGTAGCATGTCTAGTATTGCACTATCTATTTTTTTCTTTCCAAATCAATATTTAAATTTTGGAAACCATTTCAACTTAGACATATTTGAGTATGCTGACCAATAGGGGGTAACAATACCTAATCTGCTACTCCTCCTTAGCCACTCAAAAGAATTCAACCGAACTTACACATAATCTTCAGTAGCAAATCTAATATTGCATTTTCTCTTCCTTTTCAATCATGAATGAGATTTCTGTTTGTCACAAGGCAAAGTTGCCTTAGGCCACTCATGTTTCTGAGGAAGACCCAATGCTAAGTTTTACTTTTCAATAATATCATTTATCAAATAATATGTATAAATTTTACTTATGGCAAGGTTGATGTAAATTTTATTAATGATTCAGCTGAGGTGCATAATTTTTTTCAAAATATATCTGATTTTCCAGGTGTAACTGGGTACCATATTGAATAAAATAATTAAAGTTAACTTGTGCTGTAAACATTTGATGCCTTCATCACTTTAAGGTTGTAAGATAACTGATACTCAACATTCATGAATAATATGAATATTTACAGCTGCAGATGAATCTGGAGACTGTGGAATGATATTACACAAGTTTACTGTGGATGTCACACCTCCATTGTATGGAAATTTGACTGCGGGTCCATTCTATCATATGGTACATATTTATTATAGTACACCAAATGAAAGGGCAAATGTCGTTAAGGCCCATTTTTGGCCCAAGAATTTGGCTAAAAATTGAAAAATGGCTAATATCTATTATTTTATACTTTTTGTATTGAATAATGTCTATAAAAAGAAAATCCAACAGAATTTTTAGTTT
>JARWCS010004787.1:0-17374 GCA_034783895.1 Geukensia demissa
TAAAAAAGACTCTCAGACTGTTATGTTTGCATAACAAGTTTTCACGCAAAGTCAACTTCGATTCAAATAGCGGAATAGCTGGGGACGACAAGGCTATTATCAGAAGCATTGACTTTCGGAAGTGTCCAGTTCAAAACTTATTACCCGTCCCTAGAATTTCCATCCTTTTCCATGGAAATCCATGGAAATATTTTCCATGGAAAACCATGGAGTATTGAAACAACATTTCCATCAAATTCCATCGAATTTAATAATTTGAAAGGATGGAAATGCAACCATGGTTTTCCATGGAAAGGATGGAAAATGTCCATGGTTTCCATGGAAAGGATGGAAATGATGGAAACCATGGAAATGATGGAAAAATTTCCATGGTTTCCATGGAAATGATGGAAATACTTTCCATGGTTTCCATGGAATGGATGGAAAATTTTCCATAGTTTCCATGGAAAGGATGGAAAAACATGGAAATGATGGAAAAATATGGAAATGACAGAAAAGTTGGCCAATTGCATGATCTTAAGGTCAAACCTCAACACAGTGAAATGGATCTCAGCATTGTTCTATAAAAGGTGGCCTTTAGGATGCTTCAGCTTGTTTAAGCTTGGAAGAACAAGAACATATTTTCCAATTTCAATTTTAATGTACTAATGTTAGTACAAATGGGTTTTTTAACTACACCAAGTTCATTTGTGGTTGTGTCCTCAAACGTATATTAATTGTTCTTCATTTTTGTCTACTTGGTTTTAGTAAATCTCTTATGACTGTATTTATCATATTTGTCGTGGTGAAACTCCACTTCTTCTTGATGATACCTGTAAAAGTAAGAAAATGCATAAGGATACAATGACTTTGGTACATGAACAAACATTTTTTTAATATACACAGTCCAGAGTAAAAATGCAACCCCATCCCTTTTCCCATGCACGACTAAACAGTCCAGAATTCTTTTTCCTGAAGACCTGAAAGTATTTGAAATTACTGAACAAAAGAAATGTCAAAATACTAGAAGTATAAAATTTACTGCACAAATGTGAACCATGCTGATTTTGTTGATTGTGCAAAAAAATCAATTTGAACGTGTTTTGCCGTCTTACGTTCCATTTTCTGTCAACAAAATGACCAATCAGAATATGAAGGTTAACCAGCAGTTTACAAATTTGAAGTAAAAACCTGAAAATCCAGACTTTCTGACGCCAACACATATCCTGGTAAGTACAATTTTTAATTACGGCATAAAAATTGTCACATTAATAATTGAATAGACACTCTCTAATACATACTTCTTAAAACATCTAGTTTATGTTGGTCCTCCAAGGCAGGCCTTGAAACTCCTTTGTTGGAGGCCTGTCCAGTTAGGGACCTGCCTTTGCATTCCTCTGTGTTAAACATCGTTCTGAATAATTTAGTTGAACCTTTCTTGTAGCACATTTCATGTTGGATCTTGACTTCCAATTGTTCCTGTAAAAGTATATTAAAACTTACTTGTGCATGTGTTCCAGAAATCTAGATTTAACATTTCAGAGATTTATAGTTCATATATAACACTGTCGTCAGAAAATATTCTTCCAACAACTAGATCTAAATCACTGGGATTAAACTGATGTCCGTAACTGCAGTTACGGACACATATCATAACCAATGACGGTGAAAAAAAGGAAACAATAAAACTACGCGAAGGTTCATGGTGACAGTAATTGACGTTTTAAAATTTTGATAGATAATGACAGATGCAAGTTTCAGTTTAGGACAACATCCATTATTCACGGAATAAATGCGTTTTAAAAATTGAGCAATGATATCCGTAACTGTAAAAGCATTTTTATAGACTTGTACAGTCTTTTACAGATATCAATGTCCTATATAAGTTACGGTTATCATTTGACCTTTGAAAAAGTGTGTATAAAACAGAATTAAAAGCATACTGTCCACTTTAATATCAATTCATTAATTTTGCATCAATTTAGAAGACGGAATATGTATTTCATTCAACCTGATTCTCCCGGAAACTTTTATTTTGTGCATTTTTTGTTTTCTCCATCATTGGTTCAAAATTATGTAGGATGTCCATAACTGCAGTTACGGATATCAGTGTGACCCCAGTGTAAATGGTAGAATTTGGAATGATAGTACAAAAATCAAACTTCTGATTTAACAACATAACCAACATTTAAGAGAACACACAGATGAGGGGAAAGTGCAAACTTAAGAATGAGGAGAGGGAGTCTGTATCGCTCATCTGGCCTTCTTGCTTTCGGAGATTTCCAATTTTATCAGAAAAAGATTTTCCTGTTATGTCGTTTTTGTATTTGGAAAGGCTAATCATAACTTAACAGTTAAAGACAAGTATGAAAAACATTTGGCCTTACATACCTTTGAGAAACCATTGTAGACAGCATCTGCCGGATCACTGCAAATCTGCTGAAGAAAAAAAAAAACAGGTCTATATAATCCATATTTATCAATCAAGAATTGAATGAATTTTTTTGTAGTTTTATTGGATTATAAATATCTTGGTCAACACCTTTATACACCTATAAAACTACAAAACGTATAATTACATTTCACTATCATAAGTATTTTCCTTTTTGGCATTTTTTCTTTGATACTTTTTATCTGTTTGATATTACTATACTAGTGATTGTTTACATTTGTAGTTGTCGTGGAATCATTTACAAATTAGAAATTTAGATTAATTGGGAAATAAAACATCATGTTTAGAATCATGTGATCTACTGCTTGGCTAAATGGAAACATGGAAGCAATGTTATTATTTAAATTCAAATCTATTTTACATAGTCATTTAAAACATTTGCTTCCGTTCAGTGGAATACAATGAAAAACCAGAAAAACAGTGAGATACTTATGATGCCCCCTTAAAAAAATACACATTTACCAAAGGTGTAGCTGAGGCAGTATTGTCTAACAAAGGTGTAGCTGAGGCGATATTGTCTACCAAAGGTGTAGCCGAGGAGGTATTGTTTCCCGTTTCGTCATTGTGGTTTGACTTAAAACCGTCAGGATTCTGAAAAAAAATAACCCCATTTCACTGTTCATCATATTAGTGTTAAAAATATTTCATATGAAAAAAATCACATATACATGTATTGACAAACACAATAAATTACATAAATATGATCTGTTACAAAACCAGCTTGTAGCTTATAACAGTTTGTCTGAATCTTATTAATAACATAGAATTTCTATATGCCTTCCATTTAATCCCCCGCCCCCTTTTGTAAAATTATTATCAGCACTAATTTCAATTATAATTTGTTGTTAAAATAATCTTAATAATCTATTTTACTCATTTAAATATTAATTTAAAGAGACAGTGTTCTGTACTTCATGCAAAATGTTCTATGTCACTGTCTTTCATATCACTTGAAATTTACAAAAACAGCATGTAGTTCTGTAATGAAAAAATACATATCTGTAGACATATCCATATGCCTTTTTGTATCATTAAAAGATGTCTAATAATGTCTTACTGTTGCACAGTTTGTAGGGGCTATGCAGTTATCCTTGTCTTTTCTAATGCAGTGTTCTATGTCTTTTCTATGAGCATTATCTTCAGTCTTTGTTACTACCTGTAATAATTATTTTGCATGTTAATTTAAATAATATAAAAAAAATGCATGAAATCAATATTTCCTATATTGCAATACAAGAATACTTTTTGTACATAATTTCAGCAATTAAAAGAAAACCCTGTTGATCTACAATAGTCTTCAAAATGCAAATCAATCTTTCCTATTTACTTACATGCTGCAATTACACATGTTAATTATTGCACTTGTGCATCTTACACAAGAAAAGCACTCCTTTTAAAAATAGATGTCTTGTTACTTTAATGAAATTGTAAACATACTGAAATTAAATTTTACATACATTGTGGTTAAGCATTTGCCAAGCCCATTGCAAGGAGGATTCACATTGTGTCAGTCGATTATGGAGTTCAAACATATTGTTTCTCTGTTGGTTTACCATATCTTCTAGGTATTTTAGCTGAGGTTTGCATTTGCAAACCTCCTCTTGTTTTTCTAACTCTGTCTGTGAACTTGTCCATGAGCAAGTGGTGTCGTCGTTTGTAAGTATTCTTAGACTATCACCTACAACTTCTGATGAAGGTCTACAAAATATATTGTGAAGTGATTTGCAAGGAATAACCAAACTAATATCTATATAGTTTTATAGTTTTAGAACAGCAATAGTGTTTGTAAAAATTTTTTAAAAAATCCTACCAGAATATCAGAAGTTATTATTCAGACCAGTATTATGACAATTTTTCAAACATTCAAGTGGCACAACTCCTGAATAAAAATTCTCATACCTGAAAATTGAACTGGATTTGTATTTTATGACAAGTGATAATTTCCTACTTAATGAACAAGTTTTTATTTAGCAATTAGTCAGGGAAGACAAACAGACGGACAAAGTGGCGACTAAATGCTTCCCCGAAAATATTTTGGAAAAGAATTTACATTGTAAAAATATTTCGGTTTGATTAGAGTGCTTTCATTTACTATGTTTGGATACCAGTCTAACTATGTTTTGGTCTTAATGTGGCTGATAAGAGGTAGCTCCCTGAAACATGTACGGCATAGTAAAAATTTGCATATAATAATAAACTGGTAAACATTTATTTTTATATACCAACATACAGCAATTTTTCTAAACATGATGTGAACCAGATGAGAAATTATTTATAATGCATTTAGGAGTTGCTTTCTCTTATCTAATTTGTTATTCATGCAAGTTTCAATTGAGCTTACTTTTCTTGTATAGGAATAAATGATCCAAGTTCTATGTAATTATTTTTCCTTGGGGAGGTCCTCCTGTTGGATGGGTTTGCATTGTTTGTTGTAGGGGTCCTCTTTGGTGTCTCGATTATTGGTAATTCATGCCTTAATGAACACGTTGATCCCAGTTCTGTGTAGGAAATTTCCTTTGAAATTCTCTTTAGGTCTTCCTATAATAAAATGGTTCATTTTACATTAATTAATATAAAAAATAAATATGCACAATTATCCACATTTAAATGGAAAAATTCTTAATGTTACCAAATTGCAGGTCATCATTTTCTATGTTCATTGTATGCATGCTTATCTATGATTTTCAATTTATCCTTACATTAGATTTTATTACCAATATAATTTATTACTATTTCATAAAATGGGAAATATTCAGTTTAAAATTGAGCAGAAACGTTACTTTAAATATAAATACATTTAACTGGATTTTAAATAGATTTCCTATTCCTATTCATGTGCCTATTCCAAGTCAGGAGTTGAGGTCATTAGTTTGTCTTTGTACCTTCTTACTGTTTAGTTGTTGTTATATTCATGCAGGATTAATTTTATTTTAGGTTTACACATTTTGATGGGTTGGGCATTCTAGAGCTTGTCATAAGGAGTGAAATTTCACCCTTGTTGAAGGCTTTGTGGAGATCTCTAGTTTCATGATTGAGTTCCGTCCAGTGAATGGATTAAGGTCTCACATTTGAACCATAGTTTCTCTTTTTACATTTTCATGAGAGTGTCCAAGGCATTCAATAACAATTGTATTTGTGGTTGAAGTTCAAAGCCCAGTTGTTTTTTTTTTATTAAATACCTGTAAGTCGATAAAAAAAGCACACACACGTGATTTAAAAAACTACAAAGGGCCTTGGACATACTTTCTGTTTTTTAGTTGGACTGCTGGACATGTCCTCATTTTGCGGAGCTTGTTTCTTCTTCCTTGGTGAAGCTCTCTTCGGTGTGTTTGGTTTCTTTCTGGGTGTCTGACTTTTTGGGATTTCTTTATTTTTTTTAACAGCTGGTGATGATCCCAGTTCTGTATTTGAAATATCCTCACTTATTATCGTTAGTTCTTCCTATAATAAAATTGTTCATTTTTTTTTTATCATATTTGAGTAATGAAAACATGCACAATAATACACATAAAAATTTTTAAAAATATGATACATTAAAATTTCTATGTTCAGTTTTTGCACAACCATAACCAGATAGTGAAGCTTATCTATGATTTTTAATTTATCCAAAATCGGAGATTATTACCAATATAATTTATTTCATAAAACATAAAATATTCAGTTAAAAATTAAACAAAAAAGCCACCTTCGTTATAGGATATTTTGTTGATGCTTTTTGTTAACATTTAAACATTGACTATCCTGTGTTCAAATTAGTGCTTCCTTGATTTCTATTGTTTAAGGTTCTCATGTGTGCTTGAATGTGATTGAATAACACCTTAATTCCATAACAAAATATTTGCGGTGCAAATAAAAAGCCCAGTTGAAAATTTAACAACACCTCTAAGTTAATAAAAAAAAAAACCAACTGATTAAGGAGATCCTTTGACATACCCTTTGTTTTTTTGTTGGACTGCTTAATGTATTTTCATTTTGTGAAGCTTGTTTCTTCTTCCTGGGGGAGGTTCTCTTTGGTGTGTTTACTTTCTGTCTTGGTGACTGGCTTTTATGGCTTTCTTTATTTTCAGGCTGTGTCGGCGTTGATTTGTTTTTCACTTGGATGTTCCTGGGGCCAGGCTGACCACTAAGTGTAGACTTACTTGGCAATTCTGTCTGTTGTGTGTCTTCTGTAAAATTCACCCCAAGAACATCCTCCACAAGCTGTCGGAATTCTACAGATGATCCTAAAATTCTTTTGAGCTCTGGCTTTCCATTTTCCTCTAAAAAAAGTATTTACCATTTAAGGTGTAAGAAATAACACAGCAAGAAAGTCGGAGAGGGAAAAAAAAAAGAGAGACCAAGAATTCAAAAATTAAATATGTAAACTGTTTTTGGAAATTTGTATTTGATTTCAAAAGAAGAATGTCACCTATTCTAACACAAACTAGCAATACCACATAACTCTTGCACCAAAATATTATATGTTATTCAGGCTCTAGACAGGGTATATAAGGTGACATTCACGGATTATGAATGTCACCTTATATACCCTTTCCAGAGCCTGAATAACTTTATTATGGTGCATAGCTTTTCTTCTCAACAGAAAAGCAATAAATTTCAACTTATTCATGATATCTGCAAAGCATTTCGAATTCGGAAATACAATGAATATAAATCACTGGCCGTAAATTACTTTAAAATTAAATGTGTAATTTCAAGAACCTAAAACCATGAAAACATTATTAATTCACTTTCTGTAGACTCTTTTCACATAAAAAGAAAAAATATCCAATCAAATTCGTGTTCTGCAATACATACGGAAAACACAGAAACGCTACCGATTTCACGTAAAATGTAAACAAACAGACGATTTATTCTCGGAAAACCAAATGCAAAATATGGATAAAATAAGCATGCTTAGAATAAATTTACGGTAAAATAGAAGGTAAGGAGTTCATTTTCGCCTCCAAGACTTACAATTGAAGTCGGAAATGCCGAAGCGAAAGCCGGATCAGCCATTATTTGCTGAAATCTTGTGTACACAGCTCTAGCCGGGTATATAGCCTCACATAATCCCCGCTGATTATCCAATCAAAAAGTTGGCATTTTTCTATAAACCATAACATAGTACATTGTTATATCAAGGATTCACTACATAAAAAATGCCACACACCTCCAGCACCAGGATCTTTTGTATAGCAATGTCACCTATCTCAAGACCCAGAATTTTTTGCAAAGCAATGTCACCCATCTCAAGACCCAGGATTTTTTGCAAAGCAATGTCACCTATCTCAAGACCCAGGATCTTTTGCAAAACAATGTTACCAATCTCGCGTCCCATGATCTTTTGCAAAATCATTATTTTTCATCATGCAAAAAAATCCACATGGTGAAAAAAATAGTCGGGGCTCATAACATTACAAAAACATAAGCTCTGTAGAGCTTTTGGCCGACATAGCTGAGCATTTATTGTGTATTTCAAATTCAAGACAGAGTTTTCGGAACAATATAATAATGCGTAATTATTAAAAATAAAACTGTAATAGCATTAAGAAAAATTATTAAAATAATAAGTTTACTAATTTTTTTTTCTCTGAAATTATTTTTTTGTTTAATGATATCCTTTTCATGCCTGTCCATATAACACCTTCAACAACAGAAGTGTGTTATGTTTTGACAGCGTTTTCAAATAATGTGATCGGTTTCCTGTCATACTATTAACAACACCCATCGAATTCAACAGTTACCTGTTTGATAAATCAGAGCGAAACCACTCACGCGAACCAACCCAGGGCAAAACTAGAAAACGGGCAAAGCCACCGGTTACCAAAAGTTGAACAAAACGCCGATTGAAACGATAAATAAAATGCAGTGATATCTCATTTCTCACACTGTTACCTCATAGACAAAGGTTTCAGCAAATACAAATTCCCGTGTAAGCCTGCACCGTTTATGTTTTCTTCTTTTTTAAAAAATATTATAGCTGTTTACAGGGACAGATGCGCAACGTCTGACACCATCGCCATTTTGAATGACACAAATCATGTGACATTATAAAACCACGTGGTTTTTGCCGGAATGCACGTGGTCTTAGTCTGCTTCCAAATAAAAACGTCTGGGGAAAAACTTTATTAATAATTATCAGAAACCAAATATCCTAAATGATATTTAATAGGATATATCTTACCCGTAATCCGAGCGATGATCCCGGGAACCAGGCCGTAGTTCGGGTATTTCACTTTCACCTGGTCGCCTTCCTTGTAATCCGCATAGTCTTTCCGCGGATGCTCAATCAAAGACAAATTAAATATATTCCCTCCTATGGGATCGTCTTCTGGCCATATGAAGAGACCAAACAATTTTTTCTCAGTTGTTGCTGTTGGAAGTGTTGCTGCCATGTTTTCCTCGTTCAAAAGAGATTGTTCCCTGGGCACGCGCGTGCGTATCTTGCACACGCAGGGGCGATTTAGGGATAAATAATGTTTAATCATTAAAGAACGAAGAATTAGTCTGACATTGGAATATGAAAAAAGGAATAAAACATTAACCTGAATAAAAAAAATTATTTGATTACTTAAATCAAAGCGTAAATAAGTAACATTGGTCAACATTAGTCCGTTTTTTAAATATCCATCGTCGCTCCCTGGAATTATTCAAAAGGCCTCGTTTGCTTAATGAATAATAGAATTTCTAAAATTTGCAAAAAAATAATGGTATATAAATTGATGAAGGACTTCTTGAAGTAATAGTGTTGTAACGTAACAAAGATATAAAATAGATATTTACAAATTTTGAATAGCTTACTGTAGATGTTTAGGTATCATATTACAAGATGGTTGACTCTGCATTCTCAAGCCCGTGCAGGATAAACAGAAAGAAAAAATGATAAGAAAGGTTATTAATTAATGCAGACTTAGTGTAATAGGTATTTTAAGAAAACAGAGTATATCTCTAAATATTAACTCAAAAGTCTGTTTCCAAACAGGAACATACTGATATATTTATTTGTCCCTGTTTTTAGCCACACCAAATCAAATCAAATCAAATCAAATGTTTTATTTGTCAATCATGACGCCCCTATGGAGCATAGCAATTACAATTAAAATCAAAGTTTACAAGTGATTGCATTGATTACATTGATTAGAAGTACAACATATTTGTTTGAGAAGTAGTAGAGGTCTCACTGCCACGAAAATGCATGTGTATAATCCAAAATTTGGGAAAAAAACAACATATTTTTCTCCCTTATCATCCCTACATGTATTTTACAAGTAAGTATCGATGTGCATACAGACTGATTTCCTGTCCTTGTTTAACTTAAATTACAGAGAATATTCTTGTCAATTTATAACTTATTTAAATGCAAAAGGGGGAACTGTCCTTTTGAACATTTTTTTTGCCCCTAATAGAAAGGAAAAATAGCAGACAGGCAGATTTCCACCATTATAGTTCAATATTTTATCAAAGTCTCATCTCTCATACATTTACATAAAACATACACAATAAAATGAGAGCCATTCTATACCATTATATGGTACACGAGTACAAGGAAGTGTTAAAATTTGAGAATAAAATAACTTGCATGTCAAACATTTGTCAAAATAGAAAAGCAAAGTATAATTCAAAAATACTGCATGATGGTGGTTTAAGCTACAACAATGAAGCTCCTGTGACAACTTCTGTTTTGGGCGGAACTTAACAATTCACTCCCATAGGTCGTAACGTAGCAATCTGAATAATGCCTTTAGGTAGTCTAATCTATATGTTATGTTTTGATTTAACTATATTTGATAGTAATTAACAAATGTTTTTCAACTATTTTTTAATAATAAAGACCATCATTTCGTTGATTGTCAGCTTTTCTATTTACTTTTTGAATTTTGTGATCTTGGACTTTATACCTTGGTATTTGAACTTTACTTCACTTAAACAAGGTATACTGACAAACTGGGAATTAAAATTTATTTTTGATAAGTATATTAGGCAGCAACCATTTGATTTTTTTGGGGGGGGGGGCTATGGATTTTTTTTTCGGGACACATCAAAAACAATTTTATTATTCCTACTTTAGCATTACATATACAGAATGGCAGCAGTGCGGGTAAAACAAACAATTTTATTTTTCACAAGACCAAAAACAAAATATCTTTTTTCGCCTGAATTGAGAACTCCCCCCCCCGAAAATCAAATGGATACGCAGCCTTATCAACAATAATTATATTTCAAATGATACTAATACTGTGCAGCTCTTATAATGTTCATAAACTCCTGATTCAAAACCACAACCAGATGGCTCTGTTACGACATATAAGAGTGAATTGTAGCTCAGCCCAAACAAAAGATATCACAGGAGTTACATTATTGTAGCTAGATGGTGGTGGCCTGTGAGCTGGCCGCTGAATTTTGAAAGAAAGCCCCTTGACATGTGTTAGAAGGCCATCAAATTTTTTAAGGGTGGTAGACACATTTGTATACCTTGAATAAATTTATACATTGGGGCCTATTCCTACAAAATAATATTCTTGTCAGGCATGTAGCTTTATACAAATTTTGTTTTTAAAAATACAATTAACATTTCTTACAGCTCCAGGCAAGAAGTATAAGGAATATGATTATGATGATTCCAAAGAAATTCCAAGCTCAACATTATGGCGTATGCAGAAAAGGTACCATTAAATTAAGGAATTACTTATTTTTATACATGCAGTAGAACTTTGATAACTCCAACACCCAAGGTACCAGTTAAAACAGTTCGAGTAAGATGGGTATGTCAGAACAATTTTTACAGATACTCATGCAATCTCTAATATTGAGTATACACAATTACCCCAGAACAGTTGAAAAAGCTTCACCTTTGAACAACTTTTGACTTTCTCCATGTTCTTGTTGCGACTTGAAGAAATGTTTAGGTAGGAATATTTAAGCAAAAGTGGAGTTAACTTTTATCTGTTTTTCTTAAATTGTTAATAGTCAGTAACTCACAAAAGTATTCATATAAGAGATTTATACTACATTTAATTTATTGTATTATTCAAATTGCTTAAAACATTTTTAAATTAAATTCCAGGATGAATGAAAATTTGGATGATTGCTATCTGTCCCCCAATAAATGGAAATGTCCTGTTGAAGAATGTGGAAAAATATTATCCAGAAAGCAGACATTAAAAACTCACCTAAAAAGCATTCATGATGTTAATGGTATGTATAAAAAAAAATTCTGAGTCATATGATCACATGTTAATTTTGCATCTAACACCTGATTATTTACAGCATGTACAGTAATTGCTATTTAACATGTTTAAGAAACCTCTACTAGACCATGTAGATCTTCATACCTAAAAATAATGTTTATATTTTTACACATTTTGTCCCACACAAAACATTTGGTGGTGAAAAAATAATGAGAATGTATTTTTTTAATTTTCATTAATATCTTAGTCTATATGATCAAACAATTTTGCATGACTTATGCAGAAAATCCTATATCTAAACACGGAGATGTATACTATTGCTTTATACAAATTTTGTTATTGAATACGATTAACATTTCTTATAGTTCCAGTCAAGAAGTATAAGGAATATGATTATGATGATTCCAAAGAAATTCCACGCTCAACATTATGGCGTATGCAGAAAAGGTACTATTAAATTAAGGAATTACTTATTTTTATACAGTCGAAAACCTAGGTGGCTCGAACACCCAAGGGACCAGTTAAAATAATTTGAGACATCCATGGTGTTTGTATTTTATACAAATGTAGATTCATTGTTTGAACTAAAATTTGGAAACTTTTGAAGACATCTGAATTATCAAGTTAGGTGATAAAACTGAAATTTATTGTGTTAGCCTGTCCTAAGTGTTTTAACATTCTTTTTTGCAGTCTATCCAAGTGATCAATTACCATGACTTGTACAAGAAAAAATACATCAGTTAACATGGTTAATACAAATGTACAAAAAGCATGTTTATGATCATATTTGCCAAAACTATATGTAATATATAATTTTTTATTACAGAAAGCATGAGGAAAGGGGTGATTCATCTGATGAAAATGAACCTTCGTGTAGCAATGCCGTGAGCAGTGATGGTGTTGATGGTTCACATTCAGTTACGGCAACACAAGAACATGGAGAAAATCAATTTATCACAGACCCTTTAACAAAAGAACCAGATGAAACTCAAATTGATTTTGAAAGTGATATGGATATTGTTGATAGCGATAGCAGCGACTCTAGTGATGATTTGACAGGTAACATCCTTGACGATGAAGATTCAAATAATGAAGAAACAGATTCCACTCAAAATATGGAGCATGGGAATTCAAATGGTGCTTCCAGTGATCCATTAGGCAAAACTCCTTTATATATTTTACCACAAACAAATGAAAACTATAAATCATCTATTACTTATCATGATCATGTTCTTGCGGTCAGTGCATACTGTTCACGACATAATTTATCAGACACAGCCTTCAAGGACTTGCTTCATCTTATTCAACTCCATATTCCTGATAATAGCTTGTTAGAGACAAATATAAATAAGATGAAAGATAAATGTGGTTTTGCAATGAACCATTTGACATTTCATACTTTTTGTACAGTTTGTGAAAATGTTTTTTCAAGTGGCACTGATAGATGTCAAACGCCAGGCTGTGTAGGTAGGAAAGTTAAAAGTAGGAGTAACAATTACTTTGTCACAGGCAAGATCAATAAGCAGTTAGAAGATATATTGACTAAAAAGGACATTTGGCAGTCAATTACAGAACGGGCTTCTACATGTATTTCCACAAGCACCATCACTGATATATTAGATGGAAGTGAGTATAGGAAACTTAAAACAGATGGACAGTTTTTAAGTGACAAAAACAACATTTCACTATCATTTTTCACGGATGGAATTCCATTGTTCAAAAGTTCTGGTGTTTCTCTTTGGCCTGTTTATCTAATAATTAATGAAATTCCAAGGCAAGAACGATTTCTAAAAAAGAATATGCTTTTATGGGGGATATGGCAGGGAACTGGTAAGCCTAATATGACAGTGTTTTTAAAGTCACTTGTTTTGGATCTTCAAAAGCTTTATACAGAAGGAATCAATTTAGAAATTGAAGGAGAAGAAATTTCCTGCAAAGTAATGTTACTTGTTGGAACCATGGATTTACCAGCTCGTGCAGGAGTATTACACATGACACAGTATAATGGGGAATACTCATGTATATTTTGCATGCACCCAGGGGCTGTTGTTAGATCTGGAAACGGATACTGCCGCAGTTTTCCATATGTAAATATGCCTTTAAGAACAACAGAAGACATAAAAAAGAATGCTGCAGATGCTCATGAAAGTAGGAAAAGAATCAATGGTATCACAGGAATTAGTGTTTTTAATTATTTGCCTTACTTTTCTCTCTGCAATAATATAGTGATTGACTATATGCATGGGATATTACTAGGCATCTGCAAGAAACTGTTAGGTTTATGGTTTAATGCTTCATCTTTTGAGAAACCTTATTTCGTTGGTAACAGGATAAAAGAAGTTGATCATTTGATAAAGAATATAGCACCACCCTATCTTATAAACAGACTTCCAAGAAAACTTTCAAATACGTTACACCATTGGAAAGCATCTGAACTTAGATCTTGGCTACTCTTTTATTCACTGCCATGTTTGAAAGACATTTTACCAGACTTGTACCTGAAGCACTTTAGCACATTGGTAGAAGCCACTCATCTATTACTTGGCGAAGGAATATCCTCTGAAGATCTTGATCGAGCTGATGTTCTCTTAAATGTATTCGTAAAATCCGCTGAAGTCCTTTATGGAAAAGAATTTATGGGTCTTAATGTACATAGTCTTCTTCACCTTGTTATGTGTGTTCAAAAATGGGGACCATTGTGGGCATGGTCGTGTTTTTGTTTTGAATCATTTAATGGTGAAATAAAGAAAAGCATACATGGGACTGGAAATGTATGTAGACAAATTTTCTGGTCTATTCACGCCGAAAAATACATACAAGGCATAACATTAAGTGATGATAACACAAGAACAAGAGATTTCTTACATCAGCTCCTATCTGGGAATTTGATTTCAGAAACTGTATGTTTAAAAGCAAGACAGTGCTCAGTTTTACATGCAAAAGATATTCCAGAAGGATTTTTGTACTTTAAAGATATTAGTGACCAACTTTCAACTTTGACTGGAACAAATTCAAAGACAGAGTTCTTGAAGGCGGCAAAGATCATTCGAAATGGTTACGTAATGTACAGCAAATTGTGCACGAAAGTAAAAAAGAGGAACTCTTACTGTATTAGATTGACAGAAACCAATGACTTCATGGAAGTAGAATATTATTTATACCATGTTGCATCAAATCACGTGTTTGCAGTAGGAAAATGTTTAAGAGTAGTTGGTGGTGTATTATCTGACAGAGTCCCACACACAAAAGAAGTGGAATATGATAGGTAAGAACTCTTTTTTTATGTAATAGAAAGACTACAGGTGGTTTCCAATATGCAGGTTCAACTGGTTCATACCAGAATCTGGTACCCTGCTTTTCTTTACTCATGATAGGCAGGGGACCAGTGACATACCAATTTTAGTGGTTGGAACTGCTTAATGGAGAGAACCCTTAACTGAGAGACAGGTATTTTTTGTCTGTGATTTAATCTTGTTAAGAATTTGTGTGTTTCCCATTATTTCTATATGCTTATAAAATTACTTTAGCAGACATTATTAAATGGCACACATCTGCAGGTATACTGAAAAAGAAAAAATCATACACACAGACACCAGAAATATTTTACAATATGCAGTAAAAAGATATGTCAGCTGTAACATGTGTAATAAATACAATGAAAACACAGTTAAGTATACAATGTATATACATGTATTTATATAATAAATAAATTTTCCTTGCATTAACATACATGTATGATAGTTTTAGAAAAAGAAAGCGACAATCAGACTTATTTCATACTGTATTAATATTACTCTTAATCTGATTTCAGGAATGGTGTAATTGTGCAGAAAATAGAAAATCTACAGCATGTTGTCGTAAACATAAAAGCAGGGAGAAAAACCTATCTCTCTTTGATGCCAAATACAATTGAAAGAAATTAGTTGAGAAACATAGAGGAAGAAAGGTGTCAAAAGACAGTCTGATTCTGTACAATATCATCCAACATTTATATGTGTAATCATGAAATGTTCACTTTAATATATTCTTGAGGAAAACAATAATACTTTGATTTAGAATTTAAAGTGACAATGTTCTGTTTGTTTCTTTGTTGTTTCACAGATACTTACACACTGAAGTGATTTAAATAATTTTCTAACATGACGTTCTTCAAACGCTTTGTGACCAAACCTGTGGTAAATTACTCACAATTCTATTGAAATTAAGCGTAAGGTCACAAATAAAAGACGGCTCATTTGACAACGTCATAAACCTTTCAACGGCAGATTTGATAACGCCATAAACAAAATCATGATGGAAAATGGTTGTTTCATCAACAAATATCTAGACGACTTCAGTTAGATGTATCGTTGTAGTGTCATGTTTTAATCGAAATAAATCATTGGCATCTCAATTTATCTTAGTTTTACCACGGGTTGGCCCTTTATGCCAATATTTTACCACTCGCTACCACTCGTGGCAAAATAATCGGCATTAAGGGCCAACCCGTGGTAAAACACTGATAAATTGAGATGCCAGTGAATTATTTCTTAATTAGTATATGAGGTGCCAAATATGTTTAATTCATTAGAAATTAATTGAAAATCCATTATGATGCAAACATATGCCAATATGTTGCACTAGTACATGTATAATTGGCACTTTGTAACACTTGATGGTCATCTTGCATATGACTTAGATGTGAGAATATTCTGCCACCAAAAAAATATATCATGTAAACAGAAACTTTTTTTTGGATTTGGTACAAAGAAAGGCTAGGTATATTTTTTATAGGTTAATATTTTTGCTGTTTGTTCAATCTGCTGCAATATAAGGACAAGGGAGTATACATTTTGTGTTTTTAATTTTTGCACTCTGGGGAGACCGGCAAAAATTTCTACTTATATGATATTATACATGTCAGAATTATATATATAGGCATTTTTTTAAACCATAAAAACATTATGATGTATACATTAAATTCAGAATTCAATGTAAACGATTATTTTTTCTTATCTTTTTCTGCATTTGCAGTAATACATGAGTACATGTATAACATTTGTATATGTTTTTAAAGGTTTCTGACTCAAGATATTCTAAGTCAAATAGACTCCATCATTTTCCATCAAAAAATATTCTAAGTCCAAATCTGCCATCATTTTCCATCAACAAAATGTTCTAAGTCTTGCAATTCCATCATTTTCCATCAGACAAAAAGTTAAAGTCCAACATTTTCCATCTTCTTCCACCATTTTCCATCACTTTGATGGAAAACGGTGGAAAACCATGGATGGAAAATGATGGAAAATTCAAGCTGTAGATAATGATGGAAAATATTTCCACAGATTTCCATACTTTCCATGATTTGCCATCCTATTTCCATCATTTTCCATGGAAATCTGATGGAAATTGATGGAAAACAACGGCAGAGCATGGAAAATCTAGGGACGGGTAGCCCACCCGTTTTTTGGTGAGGGGCCAGAAGGGGATTTTCTCTTATTTGAATGCAAGTTCTCTATTTATTGTCCAATTTTGATGGGTTTTTAGCTCACCTGGCCCAAAGGGCCATGTGAGCTTTTGTCATCACTTTGCGTTCGTCGTGTGTTAACTTTTCACATTTTCATCTTCTCTAAGACCACTGAACAGATTTCAACCAAACTTGGCAGAAATGTTAGGCAGGTGGTCCTTTACCAGATTAGTGAAATTGGTGCCGATCCGAAATTCAACATGGCCGCCAGGGCAAATTATGTGTTCTGATTGGTCCAAATTTCAAACATCTTCTTGTCAGAAACTA
>JARWCS010004999.1:0-17366 GCA_034783895.1 Geukensia demissa
TGAATTTTCATGTCCCCGTATAGATGTCCTGTAGATTTTAGATGGCGAGTAACTGGACAATTTTTCTCAGTTTTGTTGAATGAACGATGGTTGTTCAGTCTTAAATTGAATGTAGTTGTTGTTTGTCCAACGTATTGTATGTTGCATGTTCCACAGGTCAAAAGGTAAATACAATTTTCGGTCTTGCAGGACACTGTGGAGAAAATGGTGTATTTCTCTTTTGTATATATATATATACAGACTTTTGTGAAACATTTTAATTGGTCCTTTAAGTAACAAGGCAATATCAAAAATCACATTTTGGATTTTCTTAAAATATTACGCCATGCGGAAAATTCCATAACAAATCTAAAAAAAACACCTTTGCTGTTTTGATCAATGATATCTGCTAAAACATTTATAATCCATTACACCTTTCAATCTTTCAATTCACTGAAACTCAATTTATTATTGCTTTAGATTTTCGACCGCATTTGTATGTATTCTAGCCTTAATCAGTTTGTTTACTCTCAAAATTGTGAACACTCAAATCATGGTTAAAAATCTCTCATTCCAAAAGTTTTCACAATATCGTAGTCATTTTGGGGGGAATGTGCTTTTCATTTTGAAAGATGCACAAGCAATAACAATTGAAAATTGAAAAAGGAAAAATGTAGATGAACGACATAATTTATTCCGATAAGTATATAAAGATACGAAATCCCACTCTTCCAGTTTAAAATACCTTTGACATGCAATGAAGGTCAGTGCTTTTTTGATTTTGCTAAATAGAATTTTTAACCTGCCATTTTAATCGAAGGAATTTGCATAAATATTTTCTTCGTACATTATTCGATACTGTATTACTGCGACAATGAACATGGCAAAAGTAATAGATTTAACAAACTTTTTATGTTGGTGACAAATTGCTAGCATTTTGCACAGAACAAGTTTACCAATGTTGCATTAACTGTAATTTTTTACATTTGCAAGCGACTTTTCGAAGCCAACCTGTCACACGTTGGAAGTGAGATACCAATAGTGCATAATTCAAAGAGATAAGACAAATTTGAAACAAACTAAAAGATAAAACGAAAACAAAAGGGACAAAGGCTTTGAATCCATATAATCCTTTACAAAACAGGAGTGAAATTAGGTGCTCTAGTAGTGTTAGCATCCCCTGTTTTGCGCGTAACACTCGTTGTGGAATCTTTAAACTTAAATCTGGGTTAACGTCAATCTGAAAAGAGGTAAACTTATTGTTGTACTACCAGTAACAGGTCCATAACTAGTTGAGATACACTGATACCATATGGATCAACCAATTTGTGATGACGACCATAGAAGTTTAAGAGGGACGACTTCAACCTTGATTGGATGTATTCTTGAGACACGAGGTTATCGAATCAACAACAAAATATAACTCCCGTAAGCAGGGGAAGCAACATAAATATGGGGAGTTTACAATACCAAAGTTGAAGTCATCCCGTTTCTCGTAAATCTTAGAAATAGGTTTTCCTTCTTGGTCAATTTCAAGGAATAAATCTATGTATGAAGCAGATTTTGTTGAGTCTGTGGTCTCATTAATTTCTAGTTCGCTGGGATATATTTGGTCGAGATCTTCACTGAACGTAGGATTATTCAATGACAAAATATCATCGATATAGTAAACGGTAAAATTAAACGATATAGCCAATTTCTTTTTGTTATTTCGCGCAGGAGTCATTGAATTAATTCTGCTTCATACGAGTTTAGAAACAAATCGGCTAGTAGGGGCCCATTGGAATGCCAACGGTCTGTTGAACCACTCGCCCACCAAATTCTACAAAAATGATATCAAACAGGACGTCTTACATTTTGAGGATGTCACGTTCACTGTATTTAATAGCACAAACGGTGTGTTCTCTTTCAATGTAAGACATCTTTTTAACTTAACCAAAATATTTATATCTTGGATTTCCATTTTATTTAAGCTTTGAATTTTCACCAAAATTCTTTAAATGTGGGATTTAATCTTTCCCTTTTTTTCTTACTTACATTTTATTTACTAGTATTTGTCATGTAAATACATTTCCGCAAATGACACTATTCGTCAAGCGAATTTTCAATCTTATGGCCTTTGCTATCTGGCCACTGTATTCCAATGGCAGGAAATAGATTTAACGAATAAAAGACGTTATATTAAATTGTACCAGAGAAGCACAATATAAATTTACAAATAAGTTGACTGGCTCAATAAAATAAAAGTTAAACAGTTCACACAAAAATGTAAATACATATAATTCAAGATGGACAGCCAAGCTTTGAACTGTGGCCATCCTTGACTTGAATCTTTCAAAAAAAAAATTTAGCTGTAAAAGACACCGATCAGCGTTCACATTGTAATCTATTTCAAGGCCTGTTATATATATGCTAGCCCATACTGTATGTGGATATAAGTAATGAATGCATATATTCCCGTCGTTGACTTTGTGGAAGTCTTGTTTTTATTTCAAACATGTTTAAGGATATTATTCTATGAAATATTCTTTTTAAATGTTGCGAAATGCAATATACTAGATCATAGATAACTATTTACATGTTATTTAAAGTGTAATATTTTGTCTATTATTGAACCTGGTATTTGGTCCGAATAGTATAATTACATTTAGTAAAGATAAAAACGCTTCATTGGGTTTTTTGAAAAATTATGTCATTCGGATCGGTGTTAAACAAAGCCTTTCCAAATTATTATCGTTCGTTTTCAGCTAAACCTTTTTAATATGTCTTGGTATTCTTTCACTATTTTAGTCTTTAGTTTTAAACTTAGAAACACTTTAACACTTCAAATAAGCGTTTTGTTTTTTTATAACTGCAGTAAATACACTTTTGAATATATTTTGGTACTCATCATCATTTTAAAGCATTATTTTATAATACTTTAAGAAATCCTAATATGCGGTAAGGGTTTTCCGTAATATTTTAAATGAAGCGTCGCTTAATTTCCAATTGTTTCCTCAGGTAGAACAAGTTCGTTGCGTTTCCATAGCAACTTAACTATATGGATTTTTTTCATTAATAGCTTAGCAAGATATTTTTAGCAGAAGGATTATTTGTATTATAAATGCTCCGTGAATTCAATTTTTGAAGCCTTTGAAAACATTTTGGAACATTTGTAAAGAAAGTGTATAATGGTACCCCAAGCTAAGCTATTGAATTTTAGTACAATAAACGATGTGACGGGTTATTTTCCCTGACGTTAATATGAACTGGTTTTCACTTTTGACATCAAACAAACACGTCCACTGGCTTTAAATTGTAGTGTAGAAATATTATGAATTGCCTATACTGCAAATTTAAATTGTTTTAGGCGTTGAATGTATAAAACATTAGATGTGGCCTGATTGTCAATGAGACATCCATCCACAAAATACTAGTCGAATTAAACTTCTACAGTTCCAATTAAGATCTTCAGTAATGAAGCACATAGGAATTTTCAATTGATTCTAGCGAAGCGGTTGTAAGTTTGTCGAAAAGTGTAAATACTCGACCTGACCTAGTTTGATGGTTTGGTAAATGTGTATTTTTAAACAAGTATGTTTCGAGAAAAGAATATCCTTTTCAGGTAAAAGCCATATTTTGTAGATTTCGAAAAAAAGAAAAGGGCTCTGGAAACTATACATTATAACATCTATCCCATACCAACCCTAAAACACTGGTTTTGGGTCATAAGCAAGTTGTCCTCCTTCTTAATAGGACCAACCAACGATTGAGTGGGATCGTTTCAACTTTGGGCAGCCAGTCTATTTTTGTCAGCAAAGAAAATCCCTGATAAGGAAACGTACGTTGGTTGGTCGGGATATATAAATGGCTGTCCATCCCGACAGTTGCTGGTGTTAAAATATAGATTACTCAGTTTCTCCGCCAGGAGGTAGGCTCCTTTAGAAGGCATGATCGTTGGTTGGACGGGATATGCAAATTCTAAATCAACTTTTCGGACAGAAAATTGATAGCTTTGCCCCGTTTTTTAGAATAGTCGATACTTGATACATTTGAATATCATCACATTTTCATCGCATTAATTTTAAAAGGGGTCTTTGACAGCTTGTCGTAGTATGTGGATATCTGTCCGGTAGAAAGCCTTAGGGATATCTGAAGATATTTATGTTTTTCACGTTTCGGATGTCTGTCTGATAGAAAACATAATACACCTCTCTTTTCTACATACATACTTTTTTTGCAAAGAGTAATCCAAATCACCGAAATCAAGCAATGTCTGACAAAGTTGTTACTTTATTCTTTCCTGGCAGAGGTACACGTGGGCCTCTGTCTTCATTTTGCATTTGTCATACCCTTCTCATCCGTCTGTCGATCATTATCTCAGCGCTGTTTTGCTGTTTGTCGTACGTACGTACATATGCCCTAAATGTTAAGGATAATTTCAGGAACAATCAGACGTAGGAGGATGAAATTTTGCAACATTGATTCCACTATGTGTGAGGACTGTGCCTACATTTTTCTTTTGTCATGCAACTCCTGCTATAGGTTATTTTGAATACGGAACCGAGAATGGGTTCAATAATTGCACTTGAGATGTAGATTGTGCCAAAATTAGATAATGTCACTAGGGGTGGAGATACACGGGTAGTCTTAGGGTACAGAAATTCTTTTGTCACGCAACTCAGTACGGAACTGAAACATGGCTCAGTAATTGACTTTAAATGTAGACTGCCAAAGGCTTCAGAATTTTGATAATGGCCCCCAGGGATCGGGATACACAGTAGCCAAAGGGTACATTATTACATTATTGTAAATAGCTCAATACCAGTTAAGAACCCCACCAATAAACCATATATAATATTAACTGTTATCTAAAGCTTAGTTTTATGGTCTTTCCCGGGGATTCCCCGTCGACCTAATTTTGAAAAAACACAAATTTTCTCAAAAACTCTTTAGATCCCCACCCCTAAATCATATATATTTTAAGTCGGCATGAAAATCAAGTTTCATGGGCTTCCCAAGGGGTCAACCCCACCCCTTATTCTGGAAAGTACAAATTATCTAAAAAAACATTCAGAACCCCACCCTAAACAATATGTAATATAAGTTGGCATGAAAAGTCAAGTTAAATGGTCTTCGATAGGAGTCAGCCCCATCCCCTTATTCCGGGAATTACAAATTATCTCAAAAACTATTCCGATCTCCATTCTAAACCATGTATTCTAAGTCAGCATGAAAAGTCAATTTCCATGGTAATCCCCGGGGTCAACCCCACCACACTTTTTCATGGAATTAAAGATTATCTCAAAAACCATTCAGATCTTGACCCCTTCACCATATATATTCCAAGTAGAGACGATAAAGCAATGTTCATGAGCATCCCCGGGGTCTGTTCCACCCACTTATCTAAAAATTAGTTATTATCTAAAAAATGTTTAAATCCCAACAACTAAACCAAATATTCTTAGTCTGCACGAAAAGAAAAGTTCTTTGGACATTCCCAGGGGTCAGCCCACCCCACATTTTTGAAAATTACAAGTCATCTCTTAATATTCACATTCACATTATACTGTTAAACACGGTACCGCGGGGATATGCAGCTTTGCTGCTTCGACTAGTTTATATATAAAATACATGCCAAAAGATGTGTTGTACAAAAAGTTGTGAATTTCACATTTTAATTTTCTCGACTAAAACACTTTGCGTATGTACACAATTCACAAGTGCCATATACATGATTCAAATTTTCTAAGCACATGAGTCGCACACGACGAGGCTAGAAAATCTTAGCTTTATAATTTTGTGTAAAAATATTGGAAGACAGTGTCCACTGACTTCTTGTTGTTCGGAAATTTCATAACAAATATAATAAAGATGTTTCCTACTACTTGTTATAGTTCTGTAGTTGTTGAATGGAGATTTATTTACAAATTACAGTTATAAATCGGGAAATTATTGTGATTTAAGTTGAGCTATGGATATAAATACGCTAAATCTCATATATTGGATAATCTTCTGTTGTTGTAAAAGTCTTGCCATGGACCGTGAAGATTTCAAGGTTCAGGATGCAAAAACCATAAGCAATATTTAGTCAGTTAATATTATTACGGACGATGGACGCAAATTTTTCTAGTATAGCCTTACGTGGGAGAATGAAACAGGGTTAAAATATTATTGTCAATGAAATATTAATGTCAATGAAATAAAGACCGCTTATGATTTAAAAAAGAAAATAAAAGGAAATTAGGAAAATACGTACAAAACTGGCGTCTACATATACCCCACCTTAAAAATAAATCAAATATCAAATTTAATTTAAAAAACTAATAAGAAATATTAAATAATATTGAAAATTTAAAAAAAAGTACAGTTTATATTACTTACGATATATGCATTGCTCGATAAGTGACACTTTAAAACATACTCGTCAACACAATAAATCCTTTTCCACCAGGATATTCATGAGTGATAAGTCCATACTCAACATATGTGTAAAAGCAATATGGTAATTGCGAATAGTAACTTCACGAAAAATCTTAACGATACAGTAGTCACCAACAGACTCAAATAGATATATAATACGGTAAAAACATGGAGTATATACGATAACATCAAAGTGCACATATTCAAATTCTGACCGTGCTGCTCAATTCAACGTTTGGCAGCGATGACCTTTCCACACTCCAACTGTTTACATGTTCTATATTTACCATCCTGCTGTTTGCTATGACCAAAATGAAAATGTAGCTCCTCATCACGATTGACATCTATTGGTTCCCTTTCTAGATCATAAGGCTCCTCCGCATTAAAATGTCTATTTTGAGGCAACACTTGCAACGCTATCCGTGTAAGCTTCTGACTTTGCGATTGTTGTAACGTAGTGGAAAATAATATTTCCTGGATCAATACAATCTTTCTGTTAGCCATGTTTCCTGACATATCCATCTTCCTAAACTTAAGGCATGTTTTTTTATAAAATGGCGTTTTTAACTTACTCGAGAAAATATGCTTTCTAAAACTTCCTACAGAAAAAAAATTCCTGGTTGGAACAAGTATTGCAGTCGAATGGTTCGCCATTTATCGCTGTGTAATAAAAGTACGTGCGTAACAAAACAGGAACTGGACAGGGTGCTCCATCTTATGGCCATTCTTAGCATTAACCGGTTATTTATTAAATTCTAAGTGACCTTTACACGAGTTTTCACGATGAACGGTATAACGATTTACTTGTAATTGACACGACTTTTATGGCGTTAGCCGAACCTTAAAACAATCCAAGAGACCAAAAAAATAATGATTTCAGGACTGGTTTGCGTAAAACCATATTATCATGTGTCGTTTTGCAAAATAATTGATGTGTATTTGCTGGATAAAGGAATACACTACTTAACCGATTGAGTTTGATATAAACATGTCTCGTGGATGTGGTGATCTGATTTGACCGCATATAGATGGTCGATAATTTAATTTAAATTAATCATCATTATATCAGACTAAAATTCAAACTAACACAATAAAATTGTCTTTTAACTTTTATACCTTAAAAGTATTCAATATATATGAAAAACAAAAAAGAACGTTCATGACTATTGAAAAAGCATGTTTACAGTTCATATTTGATCGAATATTAAGTTATTTATTAGACTGACGGCTTTTGAATTGTAAATTTATTCATTATGGTCACGGAACAGTTGTGAAATCTCTGTGAACATGGTGTTGTGTTTCCTCTCAGTGAACGATTTACAACACACAAACCTAGCTACACAAACCGTCGATCGTGTATTTGACCACTGACCTATTTAATCATAGAAAATCAAATAATGGACAACAAGCACTGCATTGTAAGATTAAAGGTGCATACATAAATTTAAGGTTCAGGAATGTCTAGGTGACTGTATAATATAGGGGCAGGTTACTCTAGATGACTGTATATTTAGGTGCAGGTAATTCTTAGGCACTGTATATGAGTATTTATTATGCAGTCTGATGACCAATGGGATTTCTCTATTTTAACTCGACATATGATTATAATTTTTATATATATTACGACGAACTTGAAATGTCCTAATTTATTGATTTATTCAACATTTCAACAAAGAAATATTCATTGGAAATACATTTGTACCGTATTCTTCTAGTTCTCGGGAGTTACTCGGAGAGGGGGTTCAACTGGAAAATTGTATAAATTTGAAAAAAACTAGCCCCTTGTATTTCTGCTTGATAAGGAATTAGGTATTGATAGTTCACTTGGCAACACAACGTATAAACCAACGACAATAACCAAAGACGAAATCCTTGACTCATCGATTGGTTTTGTCTTCTTTTGGAATTTCTTGGAAAAAGGAAAATTCGATCCTCCTTCACTTTACTGGATTCCCAAACTTCGCAAGTGTCCTTACAATCAAGGTAACATTGAAGGGTATGCCAAATGCTCTACAAAACCTCTTTCTAAGTTACTGACAGTTTTTTATCAGCAGTAAAAAACTGGGTCCAGTGATAATATAAATCAAGCCATTCTAACAGATCCGTTAGAATGCCTCAAATCAAGGTCCTTTTCCTCTTGTAATAGTATCAAAACATTTGATTTTTCCACTCTGTATACTACTACTCCACATTCAAAACTAAAAGAAAAATTAAAAGCCTTATTTCACATCTGGTTTGTTAAAAAGATGGCAAAGACAGCTACAAATATTTGGTTCTAGCGGGGACAAACCTTATTTTGTGAGGGGACCAACTGTGCATCCCTTCTCGCCGATTTATTCCTTCATTCGTATAACGCTCACTTCACAAAGAGCCTACTAGAGAGAAAAGAGAAAGAGTTGGCTCAATCTTTTGGTTTCACGTTCCGCTATATAGATGTTGTCCTTTTACTGAATAACTCCTCTTAATGTGGTAACTATGTTGACCGCATCTATCCCATTGAACTTGAAATCAAAAATACTACAGAAACAGAAACATCTGCTTCATGCCTAGACTTAAACCTAGAAATTGTCAGTAAGGGTGGGTTAAGAACAAAACTTTACGACAAGATTGATGATTTGATTTTCTGTTTGTAAACTTTCCGTTCATGGCTAGCAACATTCCAGCCGCACCAGCATACGGAGTGTATGTTTCTCAGTTGATACGCTTGGGCTTGTGCTTCCTATCGGGATTTTATTGATAAAGGGTTGCAGCTGGCAAGACAGGTACTGAGCCAAGGGTTTCTCATGGAATGTTTATAGTCATCACTCCGGAAATTTTTCGGTGGCCATCATGATTTGGTTGACTGGTATGAAATGTCCATTGCACAAATGACAATGTATATCTTCCCACTGTCGTGAATGCAAATCCGTTCCTATACCGTTTGCGATCGATTGCGACTATAAATTTTGTCTACAGATCTAGAGTAACACGACGGTTGCCACTTGTGGAGCAGGTGTTGCTTGAGCGCACCCAAGATTTTTTTTTATAGGGTTCGTGTTACTTCAGCTTTAGTTTCAGTGTATTGTTGTGTGTTCTATGTTTGTATTTCGTTTCATTTTGTTGGCCAAGGTCTTGTCTGTTTTCCGATATAACGATTTCTGTCTTACCCTTCGGTATCTTCGAATTCTACATTCAAAGCTGGAATGCCCCTAAGATGGCTTTAAACGATACATATATATTGTTACGGAGCGAACTTTCTCATTCTTTTGTATATCATAACAACCCAACGCCAGAAAGGGTCTGTCTATCTAAATCCCATTTTGTTTTGTTCCTTTGGATTTTATGCCATCTTGATCTACTGTTTATAAACTACATACAATCTTTATTTTTTCTAAAGTAACTGTTTTCTTCCCAATATTCATCACTGATATGTGACAGAGCTTTTTACATCTATCAAAGCTTTTGACAAAAGCAAGCCTCTGCCCTTCATGAAATCAAAATTCACTATTCGACAATCTTCGGTGTAAACACCCTCTAGGATTCCATGTATGAAAAATTCTGTTTTCAAGGGAATGGAAACAGACTCTACTATTTTAATTCTAGCATATTAGAATTTTACATTGACAACTGAATTTCTGTCCATGTACCATTATATCCTTCTTGCGTATTAAAATATCAACGCCATGCTTTGAAAAGAAATCCATTCCCATAACCTAACCTATGTCATGCAAGTTTGCTACAATTGATTGCTGAACAAATGTTTCCCGCTCATAATTTAACTTCAATTTACCCGCTAGCACGCATACTGTTCCCATCAGCAGTTCTTAAAATTGTACAACAGGCTGATCGATCAATTTAAACATTTCACATAGCTAATTTGAAAATATACTGGCAACTCGATCAAAATCACTTTGTTAGGATGTCTGTCAATATACCCAGTCACAAACTAATAAGCTTAAAACATTTAAATTTGGCTTATCCGGAACCCAGTTTTCAGTTTTCTTTCTTTATGCTGGTTTATGGGTCCTAAATCAGCCCTATCTGGTATTCCTTATGATAATTTCTCAATTTGGATCTAATAGCCTAAATGTTTGGGGACATGTAAACTTATAATAATAATTTCCCTTTCCATAACTAAAAAAGTGATATTCTCTGTTTTCTCGTTAGGGTTGGAAGCTTTCCAAATATGTTTTCACCAAAATTACCCCTATTTTCTACAAATTCACTACCCATTGACTATTCTGGCCCATTCATGCTTATTGGTCCCTGAAATCAAACAGATCTGGTAGTCTAACCCCATGAAACGTATCTCCTTTATAATATTTTAATTCTTTATCAAAGGCCAAATTGCATTTTTACACCACCCCATGTAATTTGGACAAAATTGTGTTTCAACCGGTGAGCTTACATTTGGCTTATTTATCAGGTCAGAATAATTATTATATTTTGGTTTTGACATTCTCGGGGACATACCGTTAACTTGATCATGCTATAGTTTTAAAGCATCCAAAGTGTCTTTAAATCCTTCGTACATCATCTTGAACAAATGATAAATAGGTTTTGAAAATCCTCAATTTTTAAAAAGCCCCTTTTCCATTTTCCGTTGTAAATTGCTCTTTTGAATAAATAGGGGTTTTCTTCATTCGGATAAACCATGAAAAGCTTTATACTCATTTGCAAGTGGTATGGCCTCTTCCATAGTCGCGAGATGGTAAATTGAAGACGCCAGCCTTAAGATAAATCATTTAAGCCCTGAATTTATTGTAAAATTGTATTTAGCTTCCCATTCTCAGCTTTTTTTAGATTTGTAAATTTGAAACTTGAAAATTTAGGATTTGTCGTAATCATTCCAGCAAATTTGATTTTATAAAGGGGATTATCTATTCATGTGATAAAAAATGATCTATACTTTTCAAAGGATATGTGTAATCCTGCTAAATAATGATTACCACTTTTATTCGAATAACAACACTTTCTTGGTTTTGTATATTTTGAGAAAGTACCCGCTTCAAAATATTCCTTTATCTTGATTTGTGTTGAACGTCTTTCAAATATCCGTTCCTGAACTGCCATTTCTATGGGTGACTGAAATTGTGAAGAGAAATGCCCAAATTTATCTGAATCTTGCATCCTGACAAGCTCGTCAATAATCTAACAGTCTTGTCTAGACGGTGGAGGTTTCAAAGTTCAGGATGCAATGCACAAGATGCTTGCGAAACGAACCACTAATTTCCATCAGGCACACAATTTCATTGCCAAAAGAATGGTTCCGAATCGAACAGACCGACTCCGTACCTAAATATAACAAACAATTAACAATAAACATAAATGTCGAGGAAAACTATAAATGAAAATAAAAGCCAGTCGTGATTTATAAGTGAACTTTTAGGAAAATACATACCAAAGTGTTGCAGTATGACGACAAATATATATAACTTTAAATATATTTTCCTACGTTCCAAATGAGTTCAAGATAATGCGAAATTTGGCATACACTTTGGCTGTAAATTTACGCCTTTTGTCAATGTTTTTGTCACGTGCCTTTCAGTTCAAATATTAGGTGATTTTTAATCAATTTATATGACGCAATGTGGGACAAGGAGCGTTCTTCTATTCACACCTTGTTCTTAAATTAAAAAATCTTCATACTCTATGTCAGAGCTTGTTGGAACGGGTAAAAACGTTATGGAAGAAAAACTGTCTGCCGTATTGTTATAAAATTGTATTTATTTTGTAGATTAAATATAAGTGCAAGTAAGTTGCACTAATACTTTTTAGCAATCACGATGTATTTTTAGTTGCGCCGAGTTTTTAATTCTCTACTGGAATTTTACGTTGTAAAGTTAGTCATTTGTTTTCCGTGTCGCAAGTGCCTCTTTGCCTCTTAGTGCGAGACCGGGAGTACACATTGTCAGCACTGCGTAATAATTAAGTAATTAAACTAGGATTAGATAACATGCAAAAGTAATTCTTCTTATATGGGTCTCAAGGGAAGGTCCAAACAAAAGAAATGTGCATATTTTTTAATTATTTACTTAATTACTCTAGGTCTAACTTAAGCGAAGATGGGCGACCCTCAATATTAAATCTCCGTAGAGAATTTCATGGGCGGATATATTTAATGGCGTTAAACATAAACCGTTAAAGGTGGGATGATTCTTTCTTTTTATTAAATATAAATACAAAGGCAGAAACGCACAAATAATTTTATAAAGCTCAAAAATCACACTCCAGAAAAGCCTGACATAGAGTATAGGTCATTTGTCATTATTATTCAACAACTAAAACGGCTTTGCAAAGAAAGATTTATCTTGGTCATTTTTTTCAAATGTCTAATAAAATTACAATACAGTCATTTTGCTTAATGATAAGCAGGCACATAATCTCATTTCATTTACAAAGCTTTTCAAATGGCTCGGCTCGGAGAAGCATGTCCTTTCACTTGGGCCAGTTAGATAATTTATCATGTGGAGAACTCAATAATACAGCCAACAGACTGCAGCTTGCAGTCCAGTGTCACATTCGAAGATTTTTTTCAAGAAGGAATCTTAGCACATGCATCGACACGAGTAAAATGTAGGTCATGGTGACATAGTTCTGGGCAAATGGATAATCCCAAGGTGAATACTGCATACTGATAAAGTTTCATAACAATATCAGCCAAACCAAGAAACTACCCAAAACCAGAGTTGCTAATGAAGATGACCCAATATCTGTGCATCTTTATAGTACTATTAAAGCAATTTCTTATATACTTCTCAAGAATTAAAGGTAACAATGTCAGTCATCCATATTTTAGGTGGGGTATTTTCCAAAATTGACCTCAGATATTCTGACAAATAAGTTTAATATTTAACTTCTGTATTGAATAAATATAATAATGGTGGGTATTGGAATCCAAGTGTCCTTTGAAAAATCATATTTTACTCTTAAATATTTATGTCTCTAATTTTGTCCGTTAACTCAAACTCAACGTCAAAGAAGATTGAATAAGAAACCAAACATTTACAAGAATCAGAATGACTTTGACCCTTTCCAATCATCTATGTCAATACATTTCATGTATTTGTGCAGTTGCATCTGACATCTGATACAAAGTCTGGCTATCCTAAAGATCTAAAGGTTTGACAATGATACTGTAGATTTATTTGTAAGTACCCAATTGACAAACTTTAACTGGTTAACCAGTGTATTATTTTATTTAACAGGGTTCACAAATCAATTTATCTGTGCACACAGGGGTTGTAGTCTGACTAGTAGATTATGACTGATAACAACTAAGACCAGCTATCATTTCAGCATTATTCCTGAATATTCAAAATATGTACACTATATATCTTCACCAATAAGACAATCTAAACGTCATATTAAATTTATTATGAAATGGATGACATTCTTTTCCAAATAACAAAGGCATTTTGCACATTTACATGCTTAATTTAAGTTGCAAAGGAAACAGGACTTTTTAATATTTATAGTTCAAGGAAGAATTTTCTACTATCAAATTTTAGTAAAATAATTCAACATAATTCGATGAAAACTTATGGAGATAGTGTCCAAAAACTTTGTTTTTACAAAAATTTTTAAGTTTTTTTTTCATTGTGACCTTGACCATAGACAGATTTTTAAAAAATTATTAGGAATCTCACTGACTTAAGAAACAATATCCCAAAATTTTGTCTAAATCAAATGTAAATTTAGGAGTAATAATCAGGAAATAGTTCACAAAAAACTATTTTTTTGGTCTTTGTGACCCTGAACTTTGACAGATTTACAAAAAAAAATCAACATAATTCTCACCTATTTAATATAAAATATCCTTAAATCTAGCTTAAATCTAATGTAGACTTTTGCAGTTTATATTGTCCATAAACCTCAATTCTACAAAACTTTCTCTTAATTTTTTTTTGTCACTATGACTTTGACCTTGGAGGAATTTTCAGTCAAATCGATAAGGTTTTCACAAACTTGATATGTAATATCTCAGAGTTTCCTTTAAATTCAATGTAAACTGTAGAATTGGTTCTATCAAATAAATTTTGATGCCCGACTGTCATCACAAAACCATCAGCAGAGTTCAAATTTGTTGGAATTTAGCTAAAAATATAAAGGAGTGGGTCACATGAAATTTATAGCAATGACAATATTCCAGAACTTATATTGAAGTGCAGGGGCAACAAATTTCTAATTAGTAAAATTTGAAGACCATTTTTAGAAATCTATTACCATATAAAAGTATTTTCAGACATTTGTTTGTTTGACTGGCTATTATAGCGTAGTAACTCCATCAAAGATCATGTTAGATATGTTAGCTCTTGAACAACTTGGTTAACTATTACAAATATTTCTTGTTGAATGTAGCGACTCCATCAAAGACCATGTTTACTGAACAATCTATCACTATCAATTTGACTGACCAGGTTTTTTGTTAATGAACACCTAATATCACATATAAAAGGAAATGGCAACATCATGATACCAAATTAGAATTATGATTTTCCCCTGCTCTACAAATGAATTAACAGATCCAATGTCACCCTTTGGTATTGTTTGCCAATATCAGCTTGAAAGCTTATTCCATCTTACTTCCTGTTTGGAAAACAATTATCATTTATAATATCTTGAAAATCATATTAGAGCAACAATAATATGTTCTATTATGTAAACAAGATTTTTGCTAACAATCCTAATTCTGTGACAATTTCAAAACAGTGTGGTTTTAATCTTGTGCCAGTCCAAATTGACACTATTTAGCTCTGTATCAAGTTTTTTATAGTGGAAATCACCACAGCATAGTTTATTATACACTTGGAGTTTCAGTTAGGCTATAACATATGGAACAAAAACCTTTTTAACTGATTAGTAAATCACATAGATAAATAAGTCCATGGGGACATGGATGCCACTTCTCCAGCAAACAGGAAGAAGACGTATGAAGGACCTGACAGTACAACTCACCCTGATGATACTCAGATCAAATATCAAATCAATCGGCCATACACAAGCTGAGAACATTGATGAATGTCTGTAAGAGTGGGGGTAAAACTTAAGGCAGGGCATAAAAAAAACTACATCTAACTAGCCGCTGATTCAGGATTTGACGTTAGGGGGGCACGGGGGTCAAGCCATCAAGAAGTTCTTAGAAATTAGGAAATTTAAGACTAATTAATTATTATTTCATAAGACATAAATCAAGATATTGAGAACAATGATTCTTTTAAGGGGGGGGCACCACAAAATGTATCTTATAGAATCCGCCGCTTCCAACATGGAAAGTAACAGTATACATCCCACTTCTATTCTGAAAGATACATTTTGTGGTGCAGAGTATTATCACACAATAATGTCAATGTTATTATTTACTGAACTCTCCAACATAAAGAAATTTTTAAAAAATCACAAAAATTAACAATAGGAATTCCATGTTTTATACTTTGCCAGTACTCTATCAACAATTAGAGATAATTAAGATATAACTAACTTTATGATGTATGAATCAAGGAAGTAAACTGCACTAAATCAAAACTTACACCAACATCCCATATGTTATTGCAACGATAAGTCAGGGTTTAAAGTCAACTTCAAGTGTTTTGCACTGAAAAACAATTTTAATGTGCATTCTTTTGGTACTCTTTTCTGAAATTAAGGTCTCAACTCCCGCCGTTCTACAGGGTTGAGTTGGGGTGGTGGAGGTGGCCTGAACCTAGATTTACCAAAATTACCCTAAATGTTTAAAAATTCCAGAAAGGTGAGAGCATGCCAGATTAGCCCTCAGATTTTACCATGATATACTCCCAATGTTAATATCTTTTTTGGTTCTTACTACTGCCCATGAGGGTACAATAATATGGCAAATCTAAGATTTTAAGTATCAGCGACTTATTCCAGTACTCATTATAATCCATTTCATCCTGTTACCTTTGATTCTACTAAAATATTCAATATTCCAATAAATTCTGGTATTTCATTTCAGAATTTGTATATATTGATCTGCTAAATCTATGGAAAATTCCACAGTTGTGCTGGAAAATTTAACAAATTAGAGAAGAACTTTGTCTACTTCTTAAAGTCCTGATACCATCAATTATTTTTATTTTTCCAAGCATTATGATGGTCATTTACCTTTTGCAAAAGATAAAGGAGAAGGTCATTAAAGCCTAAAAATATATAGGTATTCCTGTTTTTCTGAAATGTTGTCAAAATTGGAGAATACAGGGTAAAGAACATTACCTACTTGAGCTGAAAGAATCATTATGATGTCATTCTGGCATCACTCTCTGAGCCTATTCAACAACTGAGGTGTTTGGCAAGCGCCACCTGATAGGACCGAAGCACGTCGACATGTCACTTTGTGAGCCTATTCAACAACTGAGATGCTTGGCAAGTGTAGCCTGATATGACCAAAACATGTCTACATGTCACTTTTCAACAATTGAGATGCTTTACATGATATGACCACAGCACATTGACATAGGAAAGGTGAACAAATGAATATCTGGGTAAGAGTGGACACATTATAATGCTGGAGACAGTAATATGACCGAATCAGTGATAATTTTGACCCCGGTTGTCCTTGTAACTGGCAATACTTTTGTTGCATTATTCATAAGGAATGATTCGGAAATACACCCATAAAAAAAAATCAGATGAAATAAAAATTTCCCATATCATGCTAAACTGAAGTTTTGCCCACTTTTTCCTCTTTTAACAGGAAAACAGAAAGAGATAGAGAAAATTCATTGACATACTCCTGAAATTTTCATTGAAACAAATCACATTCAAAATCAAAAGAAAAATTAATTTTCCATATCATGCAAAAATTTTGCTCACTTTGACCCCTTTTATCTGTAAAATGGTAAGATACAGCAAAAAGACATTGACATTATTACTTACAGCTGTCATTGAGATGAATCAAATAAAAAAATAACCATCAACTTAGTATTGAGTCTTCCTCGGAAGACGTGTGTCGCCTGCTTGCTCTTTGGCAGTGCGGCAAAGAAAAAACG
>JARWCS010005319.1:0-17357 GCA_034783895.1 Geukensia demissa
AGGTATGCTATATGTACATTTCAAGGAGTAACCTCTCATCAGTAGCATTAGAACCGAAACATAGGAAGTCGAAGATTCAAATATAGCAAAAGAAGCACTCATATCCAAACAAATCAAAACATTAAATCTATTTTGTTGGTACAGATATAAATATACTTATCGCCACCTTCCATGGCATTGCATCCATCTCGTCTTTCATCAGGTTTATTGACAACACTGTATTAAATCGTCAGACATATGACATCTCGTGTTGGAAGGCTTGATGTCTTATCTTCAGGAGTCTCACCCCAAGGTTGCATTATGTAACTGCGAACATTCACTACAGAGGCATCTACTTTATGCATGTATTTTGTTTAATATATTAATTGTAATCAAGATGATTTGGTACCCAGTTAACTGGTTTAAATAACCATATGTCTCATATGCCTGTCACAAAGTCTAGAATTGTTGACATAGGTTTGTCTTTGTATTTTATTTTTTGTACAGTTTTGATATTATTCGCGTAAGAGCAGTATTTTAGAGTTGTTTTACATACACATGATTTTTATTTGGGACGATTTAGAGCTTTCCACAAAGAGTGAATTTCCACCCTTGTTGAAGGCCTTGTGGATGTCTCTAGATTTGTAAATCCCGTCAGTTTTCTCGTGGTAGGAGTTCAGTCTCTATGATATTTACCCATATATTTTTATTTTCATAGATAGCTTTTCTTTTAACAAGAGGCTTGATAGATTTCTTTTTCGTTTCAGTCTCAAAGGGTTGAAATATATCATTTGCCTTCAGTACTTCTTTGGCATAAGTATATCAATTTATACACTCTTTTGCTTCCCATTTCGATTGGTTTGGATTTGAGTTCCTCTTTTGCTATATTTGGATCTTGGACTTCTTACGTTTTGGCTCTAATGCTACTGGTGTGACGTTACTCTAGAAATGTACATATATCATATCTAAATTCTCCATATTTATTCAGCATTGCTAATTTTGTATTGCATACTTTTTCCTTTGACAGCTCATAAGTTTCTAAAAATAAATAGGGTTTTGATATTAGTAAACTTAAAATCTGGATTTTTATAAAATGTTATAAGGCATCTGTCCCTAATTCACGTCTAAAAGTTAAGCATTCTTTCTTATGTTCAATATCCATTTTGAAAAATTGGTAGGTAAATTTTTATTGCTTTTTAATCTTTAAAATTACTAAAATCAACATTGAGATATTTATGAAAATGAAAAGATATAGGGTAAATGTCAGAGCGACTGCACTCCAAATACGAGAAAACAGAGTGAATTTAGAAATCTATATGTCTCCACAAGGCCTTCAACAAGGTTGAGCTCTAATCCTAAAAATGGAACACTTAGAAAGGTAAAGGCGCTTTTAGCAAGTTTAATGTCCCTCTAATCCAGGAGATGCGAAATGATTGTCTATGAGACAGCCAACCAAAATTATTGTGCAAGCTACAAGCAGCTACGGTGTACTTGAATGTCAAAGATCCACACTGTAAGGGAAAAGGGTCCCAAAATAATGTAAAGCATGTAACAAAGCAGCGGCATTTACAGGACTTCATGCTATCAGCTAAGAAAGGAAGCTTAGACGGTATTGGGCAGGGTTAAACATGTTCATGAGCGTTGATTGAGACATCCTATAATGAAATAGGAGATTTGGCATGATTTTTCATGACACAGTTTTAAAATAAAACTAGCTTCTACAGGTCCCATTACGGTACGACCGAGCGTACTTGGTGAAGGTTAATCCAGAAATGCGTTTCGTACACAATTAAGGCATTTTTTATAATTGTTTTTTCTATAATCTGTTTGATAAAAGAAAAAAATACAAGGATCTTGTTTCTTGCACCACGATAATCATGCAAGTGAACTAAAGGCAACAGCTTAATTAGAAATTATGTAGTACACAATCCAGAAAAGATATGGATTGTGTCATTCTGGCATATAATCCATATTCTTCCTATGAACGGAAGCTGCAAAAGGCCCCAAAATACAAAACCTGAAACTAATCATAAAACACGACAATCGACCTAATCTATTTCAAATATGGTGAACGAATAACGATAAATTACTATATACACTAGACATCCACCCATATCCAACTTTTGAAATCTTTGTGTGACTTTTTATGGCGTAGTTATAGCTTGACATGTATAAAAAGAAATATGATGATAATAAAAGACTAGCACAGAGGGAAACAAGATGGGTATATTGGAAATACATAGAGGATAAAATAACAGACCATAAAGATGATAAACAACTAAACTGTACGAAGCATTTCTGGATATCTATAAAACATAAAAAAAACCGACAGAAACGAAATACCACCACTACAAAATAAACGGCTTCCACACTCAAACCCAATGAAAAAGCGAATATTTTAAACAACCAGTTCAAATCAGCATTCTCAGAGAAGTCCAATTTCACCCAGCAAGATTTCAAACAAAGATGTAAGATGGTCGAAACGACATATCATACAACCCGGATGTGAACATCACTGTAAATAGAATAGAAAAAAAACCTTCAAACATAAATCCACATAAAGCTGCCGGTCCGGGTAGCATAACATCTAGAGTACTGAAAGAACTCGCAGCTGATATAGACCCATCCTTCAGATCATCTTCACAAAGTCTAATGATACCGGTGAACTACCAGTTATATGGAAAATGCAAATGTAAGCCCAATATTTAAAAAAAGGAAAAGATTTGGTGCAATAAATTACCGACCAGTCTCAACAACATGCTTATGCTGTAAGATTATAGCAAACATAATGACAAGTCATATCATGAAGCATGAAGATACCAAAACTATTATGTATACCTTACAAAATGGATTCAGAAGGAAATTATTCTGTGAAACACAACTACTAGAGTTAATTGATGAAATCACTAAAAACGTTGGCACATGAATAAGCCATAGCCCGTTAATAAACAAACTTGACCACTTGTGCACGGCATTAAGGGAAAAACCAACAAGTTGAATCAATATTTCCTTGCAGACAGGAAAAAAGTGGTAGTGGTAGAAGAGGAGAAATCTGACTCCATAAACGTAGACTAAGGCTCGAGTCCGTGATTGAACAAAGTTTATTCCTATTCTACAATAATGATATGCAGAAGGAATCTATTCGAAGATAAGACTCTTTGCCGACGACATTATTGTTTACGTAACAATTACTTAAGACGCAGTTGCTGACCAAGAAGACTTCGACAAATTAGCAGAATGGTAAAGAAAATGGAAAAAAGCCTCCAACCCAGAAAAGTTTAATGTACTTACCATAACTCCGAAAAGAAAACCAATAGTTCGAGATTACCACCTACATGGAGATACACTTAAAGCTGTAAAATCTGACAAATGTCTAGGGTGTACTATCGTTATGGTATGGACACTGGTTCGTTGATGAAGGCCATAATGGGACCTGTAGAAGTTTAAATTCTACTGTCATTAGGTGGGTGGCTGTCTCATGGACAATCATGCCACATCTCCTATTTTTATATCAGTGGGGACCTAAATTGGAATTATCAAATCAGGAATATCTGCAACAAAGCCAAAAAACTATAGGATAGGAACGAAATCCCAATATCAACAACAACAAGATCATGGAAACTGTATACACATCACTAGTAAGACCTATAGTAGAATATGACAGCTAGGTATGGGACCCATACCAACAGAACAATAAACATGACTGGAAATAGTCTAACGAAGAGCGTCGTGATACGTTACCAACCGTCTTCATAATACATCATCCGTAACAGCAATGATGAAAGACCTTATTTGGAAATCACTTGAAGGTCGGAGAAAAATAGCAAGATTGACAATGATGTACAAATTGGCTAATGGACTGTTACTAGTCAACACAGAGAACCGACTAATTCCATCCAAATAAAACACCAAGAAAAGCAACCCAAATCCTTACCAACTGCAATCTTGTTTTTCTAAAACGATCAAGGAATGGAATGCCCTACCCGATAAAGTTAAACTGCCTCACCGCCAGGGGGGAGGGGGGGCTTGAAATATTCAAGGTTCAACTTCAGGGCTTATTCTAAACCACTGTATGATCTTTTTAATCGCACTGTAAATATAAATGTAAAGTACACATCCTAAATTCCTTTTTTCAAATCGTTTTCAACTTACTTGGAATGCGTATCCTAAAGTGGAAAATAATTAACTTGGCAGCAAACAGGTAGTAGTAGAAGTAGACTTTTTCCTCACAATTATATTAAACTCAATAAGATCAACGTAAACAAAATGAGCTACATGTTATTAACCCAATACTGAACATGAGAGACGGTAATAAATAATCATTTTTTACTCTATGTCAGAGTTTGCTGGAACGGGTAAAAGGGTTACGAGAGAAAAATTGTTGGTCGCATTCTTATAATACAGCGTATATATTTTGTTGATTTAAAAAGTGCAACCAAGTTGCAGTAATACTTTTTAACAATCGTCGTGTTTTTTATTCTTTCGGGGATTTTACATTGTAAAATAAGCCATTTGTTTACCGAAAATGGGTTTGGGGCGTACCTGAATGAAAATTTAAACGTAATCTATGAATCGCGTGAGAAGGCTGTAGTCAAAGAGTATAGACTGTTTGGTTGTATTACATTAGCACATGAAAGATATGGTATATATATGTCATTAAACTTTTCATATTCAAAAGACAATTGAATGAATGTACTAGGTGTCAGTTGATGTCGGAAATCAGTTACTAAATACGATCCAGATTTGTCTTTCCTGATTACGTCTGGAATAGTCAACCCTGGCCTACCTTGAACAATGGTGTCACAAAACAAAAATAAAAATACACGCCGCTAAAAAGCTAAAAATCAGATGAAGCGGAGGATTTAACCTGGGGGAGGGGCTCTTCCTTTAATTGGTAACGCTAGAATAGGTATTATTTTCAACTCAGTTATATATGATAAAGTATGAAATTCACATTGAAATATACGTAGTAAGGTAATAAAAAGAGGATAGTAATAAAAAACAGAGAAATGAAAAACACTTTTTGTAGCTAAAAAAGCGTGGCACAGGCACATGTATTCACATAATAGAAGGTACTACTCTAATTTTTGATCGCACAATATGTTGCTTTTTTTGTAGTTTATATAATAAAAGGTATGCAATTTTAAAAAGTTGAAATATTTGAAAAGGTTGGGCCCAGAACACCGACAGCAAACCCCTACCCCAAAACTGACTGCCAAGACCCCTTCCCCTGAGGAATGGGTACTTGAAACAAATAAAAAATACAATTAAAAGTAATAACATGTTACAACAAACGTATCGATCTCGAAAGACTACTCGCTGTTGCTGTCTATCAGGAAACCAACTATGTACGGTGTTAAATATCATTAGAAGTCAAAGAAAACAAGGGATTGTGCAAATGCCAATTTAAAAATATATATGAGGGAAGAAGATGTTATAACAAATTGATATTGTTTATTTCAGGATAACGAAATAATTATTAGTTAAAATAGTTTCATCTCGGCCACGCTCTGTTGAAATTTGTTAGATTGACTTCCGGTTGATAATAATATTACCAGAGCGCATACCTGAACTACCGTAGCAGACGAACACATTTTCCCCCCGAACAAGACATGACAGATTTATTTAGAGCTGCACACGATCACTTGCCATATTAGAGCATTAATTAGCTATGTATATATGAAAATGAAAAGATATGGGGTAAATGTCAGAGAGAAAGCCATCTGACCACAAGAAAAACACAGGAATTTACAAATCTAGATATCTCCTCAAGGCCTTCGTTTCATGAGCTGAGTCTCCCACTTTTTACTCACAATTATATTGAATTCTCTTGTACAGTCACAAATTTCAGATTAAAGCAACATCTTAAATCATAACTGTTACCACGGAGACATGCAGTCCCTTTAGATATAAATTGCCTTTAAGGCAGTTTTCACATCAACCTATGGCTATTTTCATCCATTATAAAAATACCTACCTGATCTCACCTTATTAACAGGAATATTGCCATTTTTCTTTCAATGAAGACAAATTGAGTTACAATTGTTGAAAATTTTCCTCAAGTTATTAATATAAATTTCTTGGGAAGTAGTCTACAGAGGTGTGAAGCCAAATAAATTGGCTACAGAAGCCATTTCAATGTTGAGATTAAAATCGTGAAGCTCACTTCCATTTGCGCTCAAAAATTGTTTATTGTTACTTTTTCATTGAATACTTATTTTAAATTAGGTTCTTATAAAATATACACATATAAAGTTTACTATTCAAAGTTTAAAATGATATATAACTTTCAGTAGTTAATTTGTATTAGGGACCCTTGGACCAAATTGGCCTCTCTTCCAAAAAATGTTTTCGGCTGTAAAAATAACTTATAAGAGGATCTGGTTTGCAAGTTGCTATGATCACTGATTTTTTATTATTTAATAAATTTTGTAATAATACTGAACATTTGATATAATGGAATTCCTTAAAGACTACTTTTCTAGCAAGTGATATTTATGACATACCATATACAGGCAACATATTGATTCTCGGAATTCTTCGGTCTGAAATTTGTTTTCATTCATACATTTGAATGTTTAAGTGAACGTTAATATACCTATTTAACTTAGAAAATAAACATAAAAATTCGAAACACATACTTGTAAAACATTTTTTCTCATTGTTGGAGTGCAGTCTCTTTGACATTAAGCCATATATTTTCATATTTATATTTCTATTATTAATGTGCCTGTGCTTAAAATGCTTAAAATTCTGAGAAAACTATGCACCAGTGTTTTCATTAAGAGCCGGAAGTCAGCAAATTTCACTGCCTATTGTCGTTATTTTTCTGGCTATTTCATTTTTGACAAAAAAAAAAATATACCAATTCAGATCAATTTTGTGCGATTTTTCTTCTGCAACTGACTGGCTTATAAATTCTTTTTCCACCTACACCAAAAAAATTTCCTGCTATTCAAAAACCTCCTGAAAACACTGTGTACTGAACGAATATAACCTCTGGATAAAAACTTCTCCATTGATTTATCATTGTTTATTCTTACATAATTTTCTTATTTGCAGATTGAAAGAAATAATAATTCAAACTGAGAGTTTTATTATTTTTATGTCATAATTCCAGATAGACATTAGAAAATTGTAACTTCAAAGTTTTACTCTGTTATTTAAATCATTTTTTGAAACAATAACTCAGAAAATAAGATGTAAATAAGCATTGAAACTAATAACTATAAAAAAAAATCTGCAATGGTTTTCCAAAAAATTCTTAAGTTTAAGATTGATTGTAAGTGTAGAAACTTCAAAAGAAAACTCATTGTGACGTCATAATTTACGACGAAAAAAACACAACATTTTGTGAAACTGACTGCTGATTTTTATGGGATAACATTTATTTGAATTGCAAAAATGACCTCACAATAAGTTTTTGAAAATTTGTGGTTTTATATGAAATATATAGAAAAAATGATGGTGAAAGAATACTTTTTGGACCTGTCAGTAAATCTAAAAGCTTCTGATTATACATTTGTTTCATGGTTTTGGGATATCTGAGTCCATACATTTAATATATTATCTTATTCAAATTTTGCATGTACCGCATTTACGGGTAGTTTAGTACTTAAGAAAACTAAATCATGCATATAATAATTGAATATTCTTAGCTAGTTTGAATATAAATAAAATCGCACCATATTTGTTGTACCTACTTATTGTTGCAAAGTTTTGTTGACTAGCAGAAAACAATGATAATATACAATAATAACATGAATGAAATTTCCTGCCAAGATTAATTGATTTTCATGTAACTCAAACCATGGAAATACAATAGAGATATCCATGTTTATACTTATTTATTTTGGAGTCAGTAACCCTTGGAACATCATGTTTTTATCAGATAAAAGTAATCAATTATACTCAAATGTAGACTTTAAAACTAATTGATCAAATCAGCTACTTGTTGAAATTAATCAAGATAACTAGGAAGATAAAATTTGAAATTTTAAAACATAAAGTGGTAAATTTTTAAAATTGACAGAAATTATTTTAATGAGGAATTTTAAAAAGAAATTATGATAACTACTAACTGCTTTAAAAATATATCTTTAAAAAGGGAAGTAAGTCAATGAACACCCAATTATTCTTTTATACATTCTTCCTTAAACAGCTTAAAACATACTTGTATTTATATAATGGTTGTCATTGGAATTCAACAATAATAAATAATTATTGAATTTAATGATGAATTTATTTAAACGTCAAAAAATATTGACATTAATTCTACTACAATGAATAACACGACGGATGTCACTAGTGGAGCAGGAGTTGCTTACCCTTCCGGAGCACCTGAACTCACCCTGGTTTTTGTAGGGTTCGTGTTACTCCAGCTTTAGTTTTCAGTGTAGTGTTGTGTGTTCCATGTTTGTCTTTCGTTTCATTTTGTTGGCCATGGTCTTGTCAGTCTTCCGACTTGACGATTTCTGTCTGCCTCTTTGGTATCTTTGAATTTCTTCTAAAATTAGTTGGTAATAATATTATATTTTTGAATTTTCAAATTCTTAACATATTGCTAATTTATATACTTAATACAATGTATGTCCAGATTTTGAAAAATCCACTCTGTCCAGCAGTCTAGGACCGAAATTAAAATATTCTTGGTTTGCCATTGCCGACTCGTGGCTTAAGGTGTTGGATCAGTAGGTACATGTACCAACTTTCCAGCCGCACCTGCATACAGAGTGTATATTTCTCAGTTAATACGCTACTCCAGGATTTGTGCTTCCTATCAGGATTTTATACCTTTGGTCATAAATATGGAATTTGACATTTTCTTAGCCAAACATTCAACTTTGGAAACTTGCATGCAAAAACTATGAGCCAGAATGCCAAAACATTTTACGCAAATCTCATTATTTTACTTCAAGCTACAAAATTGTTTTATTGATGATTTTTGTCGGATGGCTACTTTTATGAGTTCTGGAACCAAAATTTTTGTAAAAAAATACCAATTTTGTAATGGGATAGAATTCTTTCAAATGTTTTATTTCATCCAATTGTATTTGCTAATTATCCATTTTTATGAGCAAGAGTATATGTTTGATCAAAATTTTGTCGTCAACTCATATTTCTTTACTATTAATACAAAAAATCCGACAAGAAACAGGTCATGGAAAAGTCATGGAAAAGTCCTGGAATTTTGGAACAAAAAAGGTGTATGAACCATGTGAATTACATATGGCTTGCACTGATTCAGTTCTGATGGGTAATCGACTGAGTGCATCTGCGTCGGTGTTACTCTTCCCTGGTCTGTACTTGATGTCGAAATTGAATGCAGCAAGTGCTGCAAACCAACGGTGTCTTGTTACATCGAGTTTCACAGTGGTCAATACATATGCAACAGGATTATTGTCTGAGATCTATAAAATCTTGGCCGTTGAGGTAGTCTTTGAACTTATCGCAGGTGGCCCACTTGAGTGCAAGGAATTCCCTTTGGTGCGGCGTATAGTTCCTCTCATTTTTTAGGACCATGGCTGGCAAAATTGATCATCCTATTACCACTGCCTATTGTTCCTGATAAAGTACTGCTCCAAGGGCATAACGGGAAGCATCTGCGTGGAACTTATATGGTAAGGAGTTGGTGGCATACCCGAGTATATTTGCAGTTACCAGGTTCTGTTTTGAGGTCTTAAATGCTGTTTTTGTTCAGTCCATTTCTATTCCTTTGGTTTCTTTTACTTTCCTTTATTCTTTTAATAGGGAGTTGGTATTACATCTGTTAATAGTCTTATTTTACTGAAGTTCTTGATAAAACATCAATAGTAGCCGACAAAACCTAGAAATCTACGAACGTCTTCTGTAGTTGTTGGTTTCGGCAAATTAACTACGTTATCTGTATTGTCTTGTCTTGATCAGTCTAAATTCAAGCCCCGGAAACGACATTTAGAAGTTTAAATCTGGCGGTCATTTGGTTGAATGCTGTCTCATGGACACATCTATTTTTATATGTCCAAAATACTTTGCTTTTCTCTTGAAGAATTCGCACTTGTTTGGTGAAAGTTCTCTGATTGTCTGGAAGACAAAGCGTAAATTCTCCAAATGCTCTTCATAAGTTTTTCCAACCTCGAGGCGGCCGGGGTATAGAAATAGACCGTTCGGTTTCTCCGCCTATAGGTAGGACCCCTGCTAAAAGGGCAGCCGTTGGTTGGGCGGAATATATAAATACTCAACCATCCCGAGAGTAACCAGGGTTAAGAAATTGGTTGCTCGGTTTCTCCGCCAGGAGGTGAAACCCCTCCTAAAGGGGCATCCGTTGGTTGGGTGGATGTATAAATTCTCAACCCGTCTCGGATGGGAACGTGTTGGAAAAATGCCAAGCTCTCAGCACGTTAAATACCCCTTTGCAACAACTCGTTATGAGTGGTCCGTAGGTTAGGCTTAGGCTAAATTTTCCGCCCCTACCCAAACAGTCCTTATTTTGCACCCTGTGGCTATAAAATTTCCTGGTCTAACCCCTTGCTTAACCCCTTTTATCATCTGTTATTTGACAACTTGTTATCGTCCTGGATATGCATGACATATTTGTCATTTGACGTTAAACAACAATCAATCACAAATCCAAAAATGATAAAGTCGTCTATGAAGCTGAAGCAGATCTTTAGGTTGTAGACTGCAAGGCAATACTCCATAAGGCGCTGGTAAGTCAACCCAAATGGCATCCAGTTAAATTTATAGAATCCAATCTAAAGATCCAACTAAGAAGCAATTATGCTCTTTATGGACCCCCATATCTCCACTTGATGGTAAGCATTCTTTATGTCTATTGCGGAGAAAAATGTTCTTCCTGAGCAGCAATCAAATAGTTCTTCAATTCATGGGAGTGCATAACTGGACTTTGGTCAACTCGTTCAGTTGTCTAAAGTCCATGGACATCCTGATGCTTCCATTCTTTTTCAATAAAACTACATTAGTTACTTATGGCAAATGAGATGGTCTGATGATACCGACATGACCGATGTCCAATAACTGTCGAAGATGAGGTCTAATATCATCATACATGGATTGTGGTATTCTACGGTATTTTTGCTTGAATGGTGTTCCGTTTTATAGATCTATCCTATGTTGTACTTCACTGGTATGTCCAGCATCATGGTCTCCTTTCCTAAAGATGTCACTTTATCCAAGTATAAGTTGTTTGCCTTCTAAGATATCTTCATTTAAATAACAACAATAAATAAACCATTTCTTTCACCGTAAAATAATTCATTGGTTAAATCACTTTTGGTTATGTCAACTTCTTCCAGTAACTTTGTTTTTCTGCCATACAGATATATTTAGGTGTTGCTTCTATAGTGACTGACTGTAATTCACATAGCCTTTGGTGGTTTGGTGTTGGGTCCAGTGTACAATACCCATGCGAGAGATCAAAAGTGCATAGTCCAAAGGGACAAGACAAGACAAATTTGAAACAAACTAAAGATAAAACGTAAACAAAAAGGACAAAAGCTTGGAATCCACGAATCCACTGGGTTCGTGTTTTTACATTGGACATGTGTACCACTGAAATAATTCCATTGATTCCATTGTCTTTGTAGTAGTATGGTCTAAGTGTTGGTTCAAAGTCTATATCCTTATACTCGACGAGGAACGTTGACGAGATGATTGAATTAATAATAATCAATGAAGTATCTCGGTATGGACTGTCTTTTTCGTTGTAGTCCTATCGTACAAGGATTCAACTTCTGATATATTGTTTGGTGGAACGGTATTTCTGTTGATAGTCCCTACTAATGCAAAACTGTGATTATTCTTGGTAGGTTCTTTCTTTCTCTTTGTTAAACATCTGAATGTTAGGTTATACCCTACGTTGGGAGCAATTGAAATCATATGAATAAAGCACAGGACCTCTAAGGTTTCGTAGAGTTCATTTATTGTACAGTTGAAAATATAACAATAACAACTATATGTAGACTCTCACATGAGGTGCAAAGGTCCTCACAAAGGCGCTATTCATCAAACAATTTTGAAGTCTCTGTATGGTACAACCTTATACAGAAGAATATGATTGATTGATTGATTGATTGACTGATTGGTTGGTTGGTGTTTAACTCCACGTCGGCAGTATTTCAGCCAAATCGCGGCTAGAACATACAAAATATTTACTGAAATTAAATCAGAAATTATTGAGGTCATTTATTATTGAGATTTAGAAATTTCACTCTAAAATGCGATTTAGGAAAACCTGTCTGTAAATATAGTTAATAGATATAGGTCTTATTTTTTGCAATGATCACTCAGTCGCGTTATTCGCAATTATGTAAACTTTGCAAACACTTCTGAATTTACAGTAGTTTAAGCTTACAGCTGTGTCTGCACCAGTTAGGGATATTGGCTTTTATATTTATATAATGGGTTATAAACTGTAAGTAAATATAATTTATATAGGACGAACTTGAATGAAGCACGTGTCCTGTGTTCAATTAACCGACAGTATATTACCAACATTATATTATACACGACCTGTTGAACGAATATGTCTCGTCGACTGTTTAACTCATTTATATATTTACAGTTTTTCCAAAAAGGGCGATGTGGTGGTGTGATTGTCGACGAATAACAGTCGAAATTATAATTCTACTGGTCACATTACGCCTTGAACAATTTATTTGATAATGGAAGCTGTAAATGGCCCAAGAAATTCAAAGTGTAAAACTTTTTAAAAGAAGACAATCGACCTATTCATTAAAAATATAGAACGAATAACAATAAACACTTAATCAATAAAAAACATTTGTGCATAGCTTTGGAAGGCACACAAGTATTTGGCAGTGTCAAACTAGTTTCTAAACCAACCCATAACCCGAGAGAGTGGTGTGACAAACCAACAATAAAACATACGATAAAAATCAGTTGAAAAGGACTTAACACTTGAGATAGATACATAACACAAATACAATAACAAGTGATACAAGATTAACTGTTATTCTCAGATGATTTGTTGTACATAAGTTTAACTTCGTACATCGGTTTGAAAGAATCCCTCATGTTAACTCATATTATATGTAGCTGATTAGAGCTCCTAACAAGCCTTGTATGGATTATATGTCAACTTTACGTGGCTGCCTCTGTGAAAAAAATCCTTTATTTCTTTAGGAATTAAGTCAGACCCTGGATATTGTCGTGAATATAAGTTGGCATTTCCTACTGTTAGGCGAGAAGCATTCTTCTGCAACTCGTTATATTTCAGTCTATTTATATTTGAGTGCAAAACAAGAAATGAATTCATTTTTTGTGCTCGATAAACAAAGTTTCATATGAAATAAATCCAAATAAAGAGACTTCCCATTCATAAGTAGACTATAATACAGTACGGTGTGACGATGGTGAAAATCGAGTCGAGCACAATGGATAATTATAGAATGACCAGGTGTTACAAATCAGAACTTTTCATTCGTTGTTAAAAACGAAGAATGTTGAACTTTGCAACTACTGTCTATGATTCTCTTACCCTTCCGGAGCACATCATCCCACAGAGGAGTTCGTGGACTCCAGGCCTTCGTTCCTTTTGTTTTCGTTTACCTTTTCGTCTATTTCGAATTTGTTTTGTTTCTTTGGACTCTTTTTCACGTTTGATCTCTCATATGGGTATTCTACACTGGTCTTTTAAGTAGTCAATTAATGTGAACCCCGCAACCACCAACACCACCAATCCTCATCCTGATCTTTGCAACTGTAGAATTAATGGGATATTACACATATATCATGAATAGGCCGCAGATGTTATATGGTATACCTCTTGATCTATTTCTTATTCTTATTTGAAGTTACGAGGGCGTTCTCGGTTATTTGATTCTATTTCTTTTTTTATGAGAATCATATACCACCCGATCGATAATTTCTTTCTGAAAGTCATGTCAGTCGGCCTATATTATAATTAGACGACTGTCATTGTTTTCTCCATTTTCTACAACAAGAGGCTAATAAGATAAACAGTTATGAAAATTTGATTTTTGAAGGATTGATTATTTTGTGAATTAAAAGCAAATAATACTACCCTATAACGATCGTCTGAAACGTAAGGGATATTTTTAAATCCTGATTTCTGCTTAGATGCACATAATTTGTTCGTATTCTTGTTTAAGGATCGATTCAATTTAAAATTACCCAAAGCATTTTTATTTTATGATATTTATAGTCTTTGATGGTACTAAATGGTTATAGTGATAATGGATTTCAAACTATAGAATGATTAAAAGTTTATTCATCCTCTTCTTCTTCACTAAAAACTGTAAGTATCAATTGACTTCTCTTACACGTAGGGGATTTATTCATTTCATTTAAATTGCATTTTCTGTTTCGCAAAAATAATTGATCTGATGTATAATTATTATTAATGCTGCTTTCCGGGTGTTTTAATATTATCGATTGGACTTATTGTTCCTAAAAGGAACGCTTAAGCCATATTTTGCCTCATACCAAGCCCCCACTTTTATTTTTTCAAAGTTAGACGTTGTCAGCGGCATTTGCTTTTTAATTCATTCCCAAGTACGCAATTTATAGCTCTGACTCATGTCGGTAAACGTAGAGGAGTTACTTTCTCTAGGGACATGTTACGTTTTATTTCTAACCGGGCCAGAAGAATATTAATCATGTATGGAAATTATTCAATAAGTGTGTGGTTCTTGCTTTTTTTGTGTGGATGCTAATGCTCATTAGCTTTAATATATGCGTCCTGCAATGGTCAGTGTCGTCATGCTTTATGAAATTTCCTTCACTTTAAAATGCTAGTAACATTCATGTAAAAATAGGTATTTTTCTAAAATGAAGTACAGTTACTGTGTTAATAACCCGATCATAATTTAAAAAAAATGAATTTATTTCTGAATTCCCGTGAAAAAAGAAAAACTTAAGGACATTGAAATCTGAACTTATTTACACCATCAAATATGCAAACCGACCAGTATATATAAGTACAGAGTCTGGCCGCATGTTTGAAAGTGGGGTCAAATATATACCTAACTAGTTAAATATAAACCAAGAAGTGATTTTAGAATTAGACCGAATATGATAAGAAACGGGTCACCTTATGGCTCGTATTATTGTAGCGAAAGTTCTGAGAATCTGAAAAAAAAATATTATAACTGTATTAATGCGAAATATGTGGACAATTACAGTGGTTTCATAACGCGATAAAAAAAATATGGGAAATAACAATAGGCATTACTTCGTATTGTTACTAATTTTTAGATAAACATGTCAGTTCATACTGAATCAGATTCCTCCCTATTAATAATAATAATAACGACTTAGGATAATACTAAAGGAAAATACAAGGCTTCAGTTTCACAAAACTTCTCAGTTTCGGGATTTTCTCAATCTCAACTCAAAACTGACCCCCAAAAATGACAGTGGTTTCAGTATTTGAGGAAAAAATGAAGGATTTGAGATAAATCTCAATTTGAGATGTAGTATGAAACCGGATCGCGCGGAGCCTGAAAAGAAAAAAGGAACAACAGGTCGCACACAAACATTTACCATCTCAATCACCCGATCTTTGTTATCCATTTTAAAAGATTACATATTTTTTTCAAAAAGGAAAACTTTATTACTCGCATGTTCAACCTGTTTTGTCTCTACAAATTACAAATTTGAAGAATACAAATAACCGTGCGCTCAATTTTACCAACTTTGTTGTGCATCGTAAAACGCAAATTCGGACCACAAAATAGAATAAAATTGATTTTGAACGCTCGCTTCCATAATTTCATTGTGGTTGTCTGCGGAAGGATAAATTCATTTGGTGTGGCCTAATGCATAGCGATTATATTGGCATGCAGTTTCAATGTCATGCAAAATAAAGACGATTTTGTTTTGACAGTTTCTTATGAAATCAGGGGAAACGAGACAATTTTGTAGATCATTTTTGCGGACTCAGGTAATGTGCGACCCTTGTTATTCCTCGATGGAGAATAATCCCGCTTTGGGACCTAGTCACTGTATAGGATATTTTGTTAATTATGCCACAAAGTTATTTTGGCTCCTATCATGTCAAATATTAAAGGCAGTTTTCCATGTCATGTCATAAATGATCAAATGAAAAATTGGAAGAAAACAAGTTAAGTTAACCATTTTCACCATAATAGCAATTGAGCAAGCCATAATTAAAACGAACTTTTGATTGAAAGATTATTCAAATTCCCACACGGTTAAACGTGTATTTGGAAAACCCCATACAACAGTTAATTTCTAAAGTGATATAAAGTGATAAGCGAATAACGACTTTAAGGCGACTCGAACAGCGGTTTTCAGTATTTCTTAATCTGTTCGTTTTTAACATATAACAAAACTTCCTAGACTTAAGTTAAATTGGAATTATTTTAATGCAGTGATCCACAGGCGCAGGACGCGTAATAAAAATATACTTAATATACTACATACACTAACTGTTAGTGTATGTAGTATATTAAGTATATTTTTATTACGCGTCCTGCACCTGTGCATGTCTCTGTACCACAATTATAAAGTGAAAAAGTGAAAACAGATTGCTGGCCTGGCACTCAAACATAGACTTGCACAAAGGCCATTAAAATCTCATAATTATACATGTATTATATCTTGGAAGCGAAAACTACCTGTTTTTGGTATTTTTTATTGACATTCCTTGGATGAAGGATTTGAAAGGGAAAGTGAAAGATTACCCTCATAAGACATGTAAGATGCCATGATTAACCCGAATAATCCAGTTGTTATATTACGCTCACTACGATCACTCCGATAACGATGTAGTCGATAGAGGGCGCTGAATTATTCGAGTTAATGTCATGATAGGCCTAAATTAAAATATTGTTTGTTTGCTGTTCCCCTACCTACCCATCTAAATTTGTCCCTACCCCAAAAATTTTATTGTTTTTTTTAAACATAATTTTATTTTATATAAACATAATTTTATTTTATATTATTTTTGGTGAATGAATACTCATTGATTTAGTAATTATGGTATACTTTGATTGCCATTGAAAAAAAAGAAGGGGAACAGCAAACGAACATATATCTGGACACAAACACACACATATATCAAATACTGAGTTCCCAGGAAAACAAATTTCACAAACCAATTCCTGAAAAAAAATAAATTGTGAATCCTGTATCCTGTTTTGCAAATTCCAACTGCAAAAAATGTCCTACTGCACGGGATCTGCCCCTCCACATAGGGTTTATTAGTTTTGTCTTTTCTTAAGCCTTCATCAACAGACAATTTATATTTGTGATTTTATACTGCATGTTTCATATAATTTATGGCATGTACCGGTAACTCGAAGTTGTTCAAAAACAACCCGGACAATCACATAAACAATTCGAGAAATCACGTAAAACATCAGAATTGGATT
>JARWCS010005428.1:0-26701 GCA_034783895.1 Geukensia demissa
AACGAAATCCACTAGATAACAGGTTCCTGGCTTATGAATTATGTGGAGTGCTTGGCATACGGAACTATAAATGAATGCAATCAATTTTAAGACAGTAAGTGCACAAGTTCCCGGAAACAGTCCCAATATATATTATACCAAAATATTCGACTAATGATGCTCGTTTGAAAAAGTGTGACTATTTAAACATTATGTTTAACATGAACCAAGAATTAACCAAAAACCATTAAAATGCATAAACCATTTTACATTGTCACCAAAAAATTGTCAGCGGCACCTTGTCTACAACTGTAAATCTAGAATTTAGACAGATACGTATGGAATTAGAATGTCCATTATACACAATTACACATAAATCATGCATATATGGAAGTAAGCGAGATCTTTTCCGAATATCATTGTATTTTAAGTTTAATTACACCTTATCTAAGAATCCTGGATTCTGATTGGTTCTCAGCCAGTGTATTTTATGCATATTTTAACGATTTCGGCCATTTTTACAGCTACCGGGATACATGCCTGAAAAATATGCCCTTTTTACCCTCTGCCTTGTGCCCTTTTTACCCTCTGCCGTGGTATTTGCCAAAAAGTATTCCTTTTTCCTCTCGCGAGCCTCATCCCGCTAAAATTTATTGGGAAGGTGTCTGCTTCATCGCCTAAAGTAACGTAACGTGATTGATCAATTTTGAAAAGCGGAAATATTCCGAATGTTTGCCTGAACTCATAAAACAGTTGTCACGTAAATATTGACATTCGGTGTAATAAACAGATATACATGTATCATTACAGAAAGGGGTATTTTCGAAAAATCTTCCCGCGACTTGTATTTTTCATGATATATCTGTTTATAATGTTTTTTCTTAAAGATTACCTGCCATAATTGTCAGGTATCAGTGTAAAGCCTGTGAATGGTAGCATACTTCGCGTTTGGGCATACGACGCGTTTTAATTTTTTTTCTAGCTACAGGAATTGAATTTAAATTCTGCAGTAACAAATACACTTTAATTCACAAGCCTGAAGGGCCTGTACATTTGGCAGAAACGTGAGAGTTTCCCAACTAAGTTATTGCAGTCTCTATATCAACAGATTACGAAATACTTTGGTCAGTGAAACTCCTATGATTTTAAATTCAGAAGTCTAAAGTCAGTTTTACAAGATTTAAGCGTACATGGAAGACTTTACGCTTGATTATAAGCATATGTTGAAATATGCAAGTAAAACATTTAAAAAGTGGGTTTAAATGAGCACAGTTTTAAGAGATTAAAGCAACGGTTGTTAAATGTGGCATCATCAAAGACAATTTTCATGAAATTCGAAGAATTCTGACAATTTTTTGTGTTTCATTGGATAATGAAGAAATGAATGTCACATTTATGTTTTTTTCATCAATCCCGAAAAATTAACATTTTGACTTATATTTTAACTGTGTGTGCAATGTTTTTATTTATTATATCGCAACATATAAGAGATGCGATTCGGTTTGCGTCGATTCGGGTAGGGTCATGTTATTGAATAATACCCGAATAAGCTCATCAATTATTCGAGATACAATGATGTCACATTGTTGAACCAAACCATAAAATCTGATGGGGAAGATTTAACCTTGATTGAACTAATCCTTATTGTAGTAATTTACACAAATCATTTCTGACAATAAACACTGAGGCATCCTTGCCACATGAATGTGGGAAGTTAAAAAAAGTTAATTGAAATCATCCCGTTTCCTATAATATCTTAGGATCAAGTTGACCCACTTTGTTTATTATTTAATTCTATGTATGAAGCAGGCTTTATTGAGACTGTGGTCTCTTTCATTCCTTGTTTGCTGGGATAAATTTGATCGAATTGCTCACTGAACGAAGGAACATTCTATGACAAAACATCATTTGAGCGAAAAGTAAATTTATACGATGTGGCTAAATTTTCGGATATTTAACAAGAGTCCCTTGGTTAATTCTACTTTATACGGGTTCAAAAACATGTAGACCAGTAAGGACTATTGCAATTACAATTATATGTTAAAAAACTCGTCACCTTAATTGTAAAATATGTTATGAATCAGACAATTTATCATTTAAGAATATAACCTTAACTGTTCTAAGAACGAGAAAAAAGGTTAAAGATGAATTAAAAAATGAAATAGTCTCTGTTATACTGATGACTGACCTTGATGTCAAATTAAAGGTCAAAGCTAAATGATGGTTCTAGGTTGATTTTCTGGTATACCAAGTATTGAAGGTAAAAATGTGAGAATCAGGGCAGAGACAATGATTTAAACAAGGCTAAGTAACACAACCCTCCTCGAATCATTCATATATGTATTTGCTACTAATATAACACACCACCAGTTACCAGAAACTATTTTCAAGTTTTCTAAAAATGCTCTTCGATTCGGCGATTTACTTTACCCTATCTATTCAAATGGGCCTGAGATTTCAGACAAAACAGACAATCCAAATTCTGCCTCGTGCCTTGATCCTCATCTCGATTTTGACAATAGAAGAGGGATTTACAAAAAACTATATGTGAAAAGTGATGACTTCAACTTTCCAATGCTTAACTTCCCGTTCATAAGAAGTTGCAACCCATCTATCCTTGCATATGACGTATACATCTCCAACTCACACGTTTTTCAAGAGCATGTGTCCAGAACAGCATTTTAAAAATAAATCCGGGTCGCAAGCAAACACAGGAATATGATGCCCCTCGGTAAAATCACTCCAGAACTCTTACGATCGACACTAAAGTCGGCCGATATGAAATATCTGTTCCCCGTACCACGGTCCGTTTCCTAAGAAAATGCCAAGTAACAAAAAAAGAACAGACTGTTCACTTCTCTGGTTATGTTTTGGTTGTGATCCCATGAAATCTTCCATTTCACCCTGAAATGACTGATTCTGGATGGGAAATGGACGATGCGGTTGATCTCTTTGAAATTTGCTCTCTCAGGCACAAAATTCTAACCCTTACAGACCACCTGAGTTCAACCAGGTTTTTCTGTTGAGTTCGTTTTGTTCATATTTGTATGTTTGTTTTAAGTTTTGCATGTACACGATGTGTCATGTTCCATCTTGTTCGTATTCTTGAGTTTGCCGAGTCTGTGACTTTCCCCTTTTGTCTGGCCTTTCGGATTTCTTTCGTAGTCAGATCAAACAGTTTATGTTTCAAAATTAATTGGAGGAAAAATATCAAAATTTGATGTATTCTCATAGAAATCAATAAATTTATATTGAGTACCAAAATTCCAGTTTTTTGCCACAAAATGATATTAAATGCAAAATTTGTTTTCATTGAGCACCACCAAGTTTTGTTGTTCATTGTCATTGACAGAGCCTCTCGATATCAAAACAACAAACTAAACTTTTATCTCACTTTATTTTAGAATAGATAAAATTGAGGTTTTTAGAATAAGGTAACTATTTTACAGTTTTAAAGATAGTATATCTTTCTCCTCAAATGAGCTAATAGTAGAACATTACCTTTGCAAATTTATTGTCCAAAACTGTGACTTGTTGAATTAAAATTTACCAACCTCGTATGACTAGATCACTTAAAGACAAAAATTTACATTTAACGGAATTTGATAAAAATCGTTTAATTAGTATATTGTCCTGCTTCAGAGGGCAAAGCACGAATATTTTTTTTGCAAATCACATTATCTGCCTAGTCTACATATTCTATAAGTATTATGTACTGTAATAACGGTCGTATACATCTTCGGTTCCTCTGATCGCTTACCTTTCCGGATCTCATGAACGCACCGTTGTTTTTGTAGGTTCGTGTTACTCAAGCATTAGTTTTCAGTGTAGTGTTTTGTGTTCTATGTTTGTATCGTTTCTTTTCTGTCGGCCATGGTCTTGTTTGTCTTCCGACTTAACGATTTCTGTCACCCCTTTTGGTATCTTCAAATTCCTTTTTAGCTCGTAATTATTATTATTATATTTTTTTTAATTAAAAGCTAGTTTGTAAGCTTGCATCAATGATTTGCCCATCAATACTTCTATTACGAAATTTACGTTTCACACATAGGAATGACCTCGGAAATAATTTTACATATAGTATGAGTCTAAATGCATTAAGGTGTGATTTTGTTTTCGTGAAAACATTGGAAAATATATATCTGTGGTAGCTCAAGAGAAGAAAATATCCAAAACTATGGCGACGATTACACGAAAACATGTGTAATATCAGTGCTGGTTACGGTATAGGTTTTTTTTATTGTAGTCGTAACTTTTGCAAGTAAGGAACGCTTTTTACCCTTAAGTATTTTTTCAAAGAAAAATGATTTAATCCTCATAAGACATCATCGCTGTTCTTAGTTCTATTCACAGAGCTGACTCTGCGCGAACCCTATGAAGCGGATAGAAGAGGCCGTCTTGTTACGGGGTTGACAGGTTATAATACGGAAAGCCTGGCCGTGGACCATAGTGTTTGGATAGTGCCACGCTCCTTGCACGTAAATCCCCCCTTTTGTAGTTTTCTAAAAAGAGAAAGCTAATGCCGCTAAAAATGGCTAAATTGTTCGTCCCTACCCATCACTCCCTTTTGCCAGTTGCTGTCCAGAACCGTTGCCCTCTTGTGTCCATTCCAACCCCTTTTTCGATCTATATATTGTTGAACTTGTTCTCGTCCTGAATATGCATGACATATTTGCCAGTGGACGTTAAACAACCAACAATCAATCAATCAATCAATCAATCGATTTTCCTTTTTCCTAAAACAGATATATGTACAAAGCAAAAGGTAAATCAAGGTATCAAAACAAAAGTATAACATAGTTTTATTAGCTTCGTTCAGGAGGATAAATCTCTGTTGACAGTTTTTTATAGTAACGTGCATTTCTCTTCTATAAAAGGGACAAAACTGCGTATTTTCAAATGAGGGAATTTTTTGAATGACGAAACACTCACTGAACCCTGGTTTTTGTAGGGTTTCGTGTTACTCCAGATTTATTTTTCAGTGTAGTGTAGTGTGTTCTATGTTTGTCTTTCGTTTCATTTTTTGGGCCATGGTCTAGTCTATCTTCCGACTTAAAGATTTCTGTCAGCTCCTTTGGTATCTTTGAATATCTTTGGCCATTTCTTATATATACTCTTGCTCATAAATATGGAATATTTTCAATTTCGACCTTACGTTAGAAATAGGTATGGCTAGACTTTGTCAATCAAAATTCTTATAAGGGAATGAATGATAATGCTTGCAGGTTGACATTAGAGGATAGTTGAATAATAAAATGGGTTGAAATAAAACATTAAAAGAATTCTATCCGGGATAGAAATTTAGCGTTTTTTCACAAAATGTGGGTTTCAGAAGTCATAAAACTAGCCATAAGACACAAATCGGACACTTTTGTAGCTTGAAGTAAAATAATGAGATTTGCGTAAAGCTTTTTAGCATTCTGGTTCATGGATTTGGCATGCAAGTCCCCAAAGTTGAAATTTTGACTCAGATAATGCCAATATCCCATAATTATGACCAAGTGTATAGAATAAATACAAAAAATCACTTTTTAAGGAAATAGTCAAATTGTACATTTTTAAAGTTGTAATTATCTCTGCTCAGTCGATTTATTCTTGATAGATAAAACCATATAAAAGCTTTTAAAAATTATGGGTCCAACACTTTTCCTCATTGAATTAAAATTCGCCACCTGAAAGCATATTTTAAGGTCACTCAAACTTAGTACCTGTATTAATGGAGTGGTACTGGCTATACTTGTATTTGATATTGCAATCGTTATACTTGTGTTTGATATTTCAATCGTTAAATTTGTGTTTGATATTAAAATCGTAATACTTGTGTTTGATATTTCAATCGTTATACTTTTATTTGATATTTCAATCGTTATACTTGTGTTTTATATTTCAATCGTTATACTTGTGTTTGATGTTTCAATCTTTTGGCAGGCATATTCGGATGCACATGAGAGCTAAATTATAGTCTGCTTCATAAATTGTGCTTGATCATGAAATTTATATGTACTTCATCCTACTGACCCATGATTTTCCATGCCATAACTAATTTACAAGCTTGCAGAAAATATCTACGCATTAAAACTTTTATTACGCTTTACAAGAAGGATACAAAAGATAATGTCATCGGAAGTACATTACATATGGAAAGGGTATAAATTCATTGGTATTTGCTATTATTGCATGTTTTTCTGTTGAGCAGCTGAGGCCTATCCGAAAACATGGCACGAAAACCGTTAATATTAATGTTGTTTGTGGCTTTAGTTTTTGGAATTGTTGCAGGTAAGGAATGATTGTATTTATCCTTATTTTCTTTGCACTGTTACCAAACATCATATAATTTTTAAAAAAATACTATATTTTAAGACTTTTGTCAAAAAAAAAAAGTCATATCACTATGCACAAGGTTTAAAGCTGACCAACATTGGCTTTTGAGCTGTTTCAACAAGGAAATCGTAGTCTTATTACTTTTCTAATGTTATATTGTTTTTATAGAATGTTCACTTTCATTAAGAATAATACTGAAAATTGTCAGCCTGAGAAATATAATATGTTCAGTGCAGAAGGTCGAGAAAAACACATTGTCTTTTATGAACTGACAAAGCCTTTTATTAACCTTAGTAGAAATCTATTTTAATTACATTGTAAAACCTGTATATCGAAACAGTTAATTATATGACCAGTGTATCAAAACCCCTATTAAATGAACATTGTTTAAAATATAAAATTAATTTAAAGGGTGAAGTTATGCGTGATTAATTTTTATCTTTACAAAAATATAAACTGCAATGGCTATATCCAATGAAAAACTCTGCCATATCGTATTAGTTATTGTTGATCTTCTGGTCGATCTATAGTAACTGGTAAGTTTTAATACATTGAAATCATACCATTTTATATTTCTGTAAAATTTAATATTGGGCCTACGGTAGCCATGCGAATAATCCAGAATAAAACTAAGCTCTGATTAATTTTCTTTAAAACAGCTGAATGGGATGACGATGATATCACAGAAAGACAAGAACGTTCTCCAAGAAGATGGTGGTCAGAGTTAGACGATTCAGCAAATCGCAGACAGAAACGCTCACCTAGAAGATGGTGGTCTGAACTTGATGAATCAGAAAATAGTAAACAGAAACGCTCACCTAGAAGATGGTGGTCTGAACTTGATGAATCAGCAAATAGTAAACAGAAACGCTCACCTAGAAGATGGTGGTCTGAGTTGGATAAACAAAAACGTTCACCCCAAGACTGGGAGCCGGAAGATGACATTGAATCAGTTAATAACAGACAACAACGCTCACCTAGAAGATGGTGGTCCCAGTAAGAATCGCCATTTGAAAGTGCTGGTGAAGAGAACAGAACAGAACTTATACAATTTGCCAATGACTACCTGAAAAATAAACACTCTCTGTATGTTCTTGACGTTATTGCCTTTAGTCAGATCTACACGGTCATTAATTGCTTGAAATTATATTTTTTGATCAGTATAACCTGCGCAATTTTGACATTCTTATTTTTTTCAGAACAATAAAACTTCATTGCATTAATGTGTTTCTTCCTGAGTGTAATTTGTACAACGCCAACGTCATGTATTTTTCATGCATTCAAGTATATAGCAATGAAAGAACCCCTACCCTCAACAAATGCCACCCCCTCCAAAAACCTATGTATAAATTAATTCCGGACGTTACGGCCTTGTGGCCTTTTTCGGTGGAAGTTTATTGAAAAATTGAAAACAACTATAATTACATGACGTTCTGTGGAATTGTGGAATTATGACGGTTTTTTATTTTTATTAAAAGATCGATTTTGTAAATTTTACGGCTCAGTGTCTATCCATTTCTGTATTTATTTCGTGAGGTTCGAATGTTTTTAACTTTTTTAATCTACAAAGATTCATTATTTTATTTAAAAGGAATTCGAAGATACCAAAGGGGCAGACAGAAATTGTTAAGTCGGAAGACAGACAAGACCATAGCCAACAAAAATGAAACGAAAGACAAACATGATGTATTGTTTTTGTGAAAATCATTGTATTATTTTTCCTCTGATGAAAAAAATAATTATATCATTTACGTGTATTTCAAAAATTTCACATTCAGTGATGTATCAGGGTTAGAGAATTTTTTAGGGTTAGATAAGAGACAAAAACCAATCAGCTAATACTTGAACTTATCAAGACAATTGAAATATCACCGGTTTTGTTTCTACAATGAGTAACTCGACGGGTACCACTAGTGCATTACCCTTCCGGAGCACCTGAACTCACCCTGGTTTTTGTAGGGTTCGTGTTACTCCACCTTTAGTTTTCAGTGTAATGTTATGTGCTCTATGCTTGTCTTTCGTTTCATTTTGTTGGCCATGATCTTGTCTGGCTTCCGACTTAACGATTTCTGTCTGCCCCTTTGGTATCTTCGAATTCCTTCGGCAATTTTTTTTTAATTTTTGCTTTTCATAACTGTCTATCATTTTCTTTTATTTATACCAATATTTCTAAACTCGTCAGGTACTGAAGCTAGAGACAACATTATACACTCTGTATTTTAAACCTCCATCTAGTTAGTAGGACCCGAAGACAAAGCCTGGTCTTGTCTTATCCTGGTACATGTATATTGTGATAGGAACCTTTACAATAATAATTCTAAATTATTTCTCCCAATGTCAAGTGAACTTACATGATACCTCTTGATTTGTGAATTCCCTTTGTTTTTGCAGTCTCTCTGACATTTACCCCATATCTTTTCATTTTCATAAGAAATATAGTATAATACCTGCACATAAATATACTCCAACCAATAAGGATCCAATTAGGGTTACTTGACTGTTAGGAGCTTGGAAGTAATCTTTAAATATGGGAAGTAATACTCCAAAGGAGTATCCTATGCCATCTACAACGATGTTACACACTAAAGAGGCCAGGACAACCATCCAGCCCCACCCACCATCAGGTGGGGTCGGGATAAAATCTTCAATATCTTCATCCTCCAAAGACTCCTCGGATTCATGCCTCTTTACCGTTCCATTCCCATTTTCCATTCTGATCACCAGACTGGCAGTGATGTTCTACGAATTTAAACAATGATAATATTAATGTTGTATACCTGGCACTTGAAGTTTACAAATTCAAATAATTTACCACCTTTTTCAGTTTTAGATAAAACAGAAGATTGAAATTCTGTATTTGATAAGATCTTGTCCTAAATAAGTCAGTTGATGGGTTAAAGAGACAAATATTGTATATATATATAGCATAATGGATTTACTTTTTGGTTATACCTTCTAGTCGAGTTTACAGCAGGCTTACTTCACAAATATTTCAATGCCTCTTTTATATTACTTGCCTAGGCATCAAATAAAAGATATAGGTTAATACCAACATACCTAGAAGAGCGTCCTGGCAGAGTCAATGTCTTCAGGTGCCTTTCATGGTAAATACAGGTATGTTTAATCAACACCAGGACTGAAACAAACAAGATATGTTTACTACATGTGTCAATCATATAAGTGACCCCTGGTCACTATAATACCTTTGTTTTTGTTGTTGTTATTTATTCGAAGTGGGTGAAAAGTTTACTACAATGTGGAATAATGACATTTTTGTTTGCGAAGTACAAACTAAATGTGTGCGAAGAGCTTGCGTTTAGTTCAATACAGCTTTATCGTCCCAAGACCACAAAAACTCCTACCAGACGGTTCAAGTTTACAAATCTTTAGTCTGTCTGATAATGACTTCAGTTGGATTCTTCAGGAAATATAGTGTGTTCAGATATACCAAGCATTTCATCTACAATGTCGACGGCGAATCTATAGTGCATTCAAACAGTGCTTATGAAAATTTGAGGATAATGGTGAACACAGTTGATTCTTTTATATGAAATATGACGTGCTTTGTCTAAACATGCATGTTTGTGTTCTCAGATACTTAATAAGTAAATGATGACACATTTATCAACACAAGTACACATTCTATATCAAAGTAACACAAGTATGATGATAAAATCCACAAGTGAAGTACTTCAACAATACTGATTTACGATGGTTTTACAAGAGGAGTCAACGTTTTATGTTGATCACAAAGAACCAGCGTTAGGAGCTTGGAAGTAATCTTTAAATATGGGAAGTAATACTCCAAATGAGTATCCTATACCATCTACAACGATGTTACAGACTAAGGAGGCCAGGACAGCCATCCAGCCCCACCCACCATCAGCCTCTTGTTTCTTTTGATATTTTATTGATAGTTCTTTAAATACAATTGTCCTCTTAGAGTGGTCTCGTATTAACAATAGCTTCATTTTTGTTTAAATTATATTCATTTTACTTTATACCGTTTTCTGTTGAAATAGTCTTATTTTCACCTACATTTAACAATTTTAGCACAGGAACGGGCATGGTGGAGCAGTGGTAAGTAACAAGGGTAGGAAAAAGGTCAAAGTCCGTGGCGAGAGGATAAACGATCATTGGAATAAAACTTATGTGGGTTAAAGGATCGAAAAGGGGATGAATGGGCGGGAAGAGGAGAAGTAAACATAAAATATATATTCAAAAGGGGAACACATAAAAATAATTATAGTTTAGGTTTTTGTCATTATGTGACATGCATTGTATTTGTAGATTTCTTCTATAGTTTTGACTTGAGCACGCCATCACATCACTCGTTAGGTACCGCTACATTTGGGCTAAAATTGTCGAGGTATTTCAATTCATGAATCCCTTCACATGAACAACAAACAAGCGACAATTCGATCTATATTCATAAAAGTACTATTTAGATGTCACCTCTTGAAAATGATAGGTCAAACGTCCACTAGGCCTGATACCGACATTTATTGACACACTGTACCTATCTCAAGTGTAAACTACGACTAAATCTTTGTGCAAGCAAATAACTGTCATGGTTGTCCTAAAAGAAGTCAAGTGTAGAGATAATTTCATTATACTGTGTATTTAGATGTGATAACCAGTGTCAAAGATGTCCTTATACAAAATGTAAACTGTCCAGGGATCATGGTCGACCTCGTCATTTGATAATATATTTGTATTCCATTCATGGACAGATCCCCAAGTGTTTAGATATTACTATAATCAAATGATATATGCTAATGGTATTACATAATTTACCAAATATAATAATTTAGCTTAACAAAATATCACTTCTTAGTGAGGAAATTAGAGGTTTTCTAAGGTTGTGGGAATATACCGAGTTCACACGGACATATAACGGAACTGTTAGACAGCATCATTATCTGGGCAACACATGTGACAGCGATCAATTGGTCATCGACCCCCATTACGTGAAGATAAATAAATCATATCAAAACCTTGGCTTAATTTTACATTTATCTTTGAAATAAAAGATGACATAATAAAAGTATTTAAATAAGTTGTAATATTAACTCTTATATCAATAGTTTGGCCGTGTGTTGCTATATATATATTCATACTGTTTTTAAATGATTATTAGCAAATAAATTTACGAATGGAATGCGTTTAGAATCAGCTAGAGATAATTTGTATTTAAACACGGAATAACCTTGAGTGAGCAACTTTGTTAGCTACTTTATCAGCTGATGCAAAACCATGTGTTTTGGGAATTTCCGTTTCTGTTGAATAATTAAACCTTGTTTGACTAGATGCATCATGTGTCTTTTGATCCCAGATCCATTATATTTTTAAGATATTTCGGAGACTTTACACTTATAATTAGGAAAATTTATTTAAACTTTTTTCTAATGCCATGACTTTTTAGGCCTGTATTATTGTGTGTCCAGGCTGATCAAAACTATTGAATAACATTAAATCATTTCTTGATAATCATATTTATAGTTACCACTGTTATGTTCGTGTATGGAACGTATATACTAGTTATACCAAAACAAGTCCTGATTTGATGAATTATTTGGTCGACTCGTTTAAGGTGAGGACTTGCTTTGTGTATAAAGATATTATCATGTGTAGTTTTGCAGAATAATAGGATTACTCCATTTCACCTCGACACTATCAAGCACGAGAAACAAAGAAGTACACTTGATGACCTCAAATTAATATACCATAGGCGTAGGAGTGACTTTGATAGTGGGGGGCAAGCTTCTAAAAAAAAAAAAAAACCTTACTGATTTGCATAAAAAGATGAAAAGATAACAGGCCTGTTTAAAAGATATCTTTTTCATAAAGCAGAGAAAACACTTTCATATTATAAAATCGTATAAGCAGAGATCTTCATTGTTGTAACTGAAAAATAGCCCCCAGGCTCCTACGCCCATGACCAGAGTCCACACCACAAGGCCCCGAAATGCAAATTGTGAAACATAAAACACGACAATTGACCTACACTGTAATCTAAAGCAAATTAGATGACAGCATTTCAGAGAGAAACAAAATCAATGTAAAATATGGAGAACATCATTGTCAAATTCATCCTTTTGTTTAAACTGTTTCATTAATTAACAAAAAATGCATTCTGCCTGTCATTAACAGACACTAAGGGGTAGGAATTCTGTTACCTTTTGGGACCTTGTTGTTCAACACATTGGTTTAATTTTAACTTAATCGCGTTCAATAACTGGGCTGCAGCGTATTGATATATAAAGGTAGGAGATGTGGCACGACTGTCTATGATACAGAGGAGATGTGGCATGATTGTCTATTAGACAGAGGAGATGTGGCATTATTGTCTATGAGACAGAGGAGATGTGGCATGATTGTCTATGAGACAGCCATCCACTAAATGACAACTTCTACATCTTTTCAAAGGTTGATTAAGTAAAGATTAAATTGTTGGGTCACTTATCAACGCAAGGGAAAACATGTAGATGTAGTTGGGATTAAGTGGGTTGCATGAAAGCACAATATGTAGGGTCAACCATGAGCGCATCGAAAAAAAAACGAAGTGTCAACCAAGTGTAACCTTTGAACTGAGCGACTAGTAAGTAGGACATAAGTAAGAACATGGCCAAGTGATGTAGCCTGTAGTTTTATAATGCTTTGTGCTAACAAAAATGGACTTAAAAATGTTCACACAATATTTGGAATCAACGCATTTAATGAAACTATAACAGTGATGTTTAGTTGAGCCACTGTTCCAGATTTATTTTGCTAATGGAAGGATTATTTCTCAATATGAAGGTTCGGGAATTTACGGAAATCTAACCGAAAATGGAAGGGAAATTAAATTAAAGTCCGGTCGTTTGGATACCTATGTCCTACATTAAAAAAACCAGACAGACTAGACCGACTTGCAGCCAAAAATTCTTCTACATGTGTAATGCTGCCTTTGGGCAATTAATTAAGCTCCTTCATCCGAATTTGAGAATATGGCCAAAACGAAAAAGAATATATGCACTATATATACAAACTTTATATGCACTATATATACAAAATTATATACGAAGTTTATATGCACTATATTTACAAAAGTACTAACTTAATATTCACTATATAAACAAAATTATATTAAAACTTTATATTCACTACAATATATACCATCTTTATATACAAACGTTATATATAAACTTTATATGCACTATATTATATACAAACTTAAAAAATCCAAAACACAGTATAAAGCACATAGTTATTTACATTAGAGTTCATTTTTGTGACTGGTCTACTGGTCTTCGTACAGCAATCGCCTAGCGACTGACAGGTCCGTTACTATATCTGTCGGTGTATCTGCTGAATATTCTGTCGTCTTGTGGTAGTAGGGTGTTGTAAAAGGTTCTGATTCGGGTGTTACCGGTGTTGCAGTGAAGATTGGTGGAAGCTGTATGGTACTTTGTGTTGGTACATGAGCTGGCGAATCTGTCTGGGAAATCTCAGTGTTGTTGCTCTTCTTGTTTTTACTTTCTGGTCGACGAAGGCTTTTGTTAATTGCATTTATGATCGTCTGATATGCGTGTTTGTATTCTGGATAATATTTAATAACATGTTGTCTGACAATGAATCTTCTTGTCTCGTCTAAAGATTTCTTTGCTTTTGGCCCACCACCATGGTAACTGTAGTTGAATCTTAAATTCTCCGGGCCAAACAACTCTGGGTAAAGTCTAGACACCAGTTTGCAGGCGAAGTTGCCGGCTCCCCTGGAGTTAGAGCGGATAGCCTCTATGTCACCAATAGATGAAGTAGTATGTTCAACAATGTTCGGGTCTTGATTATCTTCCTCGTCTGTGGTGGAGTTATGTAATGTCATCTGGTCGTTGAGATTTATAATCTTTCGGTCTACTAGGGTTCTTAACTCGCGAAGGCCTAATTCTACATTGCCAACACGTCTGTTCAGGGTGTCCAGTTTTTTAGTCTGTATTTCATGATGGCCCTTTACTGTGGTAGACAAGCTGCCGACTTCCTTCACAAGTATATGAAGCATTCCAATAACTGATTGGTTTGGTGTGGGCGGAACTGGTGGACAGACTTCTGTAGGTGTGGCTGTAGTTGTTGATGTTTGGTTGGTTGGTTGAATTGTTGGACGGACTTCTGTAGGTGTGGCTGTAGTTGTTGATATTTGGTTGGTTGGTTGAATTGTTGGACGGACTTCTGTAGGTGTGCCTGTAGTTGTTGATGTATGGTTGGTTGGTTGAATTGTTGGGTGGACTTCTGTAGGTGTGGCTGAAGTTGTTGATGTATGGTTGGTTGGTTGAATTGTTGGACGGACTTCTGTAGCTGTGGCTGAAGTTGTTGATGTTTGGTTGGTTGGTAGAATTGTTGGACGGACTTCTGTTGGTGTGGCTGTAGTTGTTGAGTTTTGGTTGGTTGGTTGAATTGTTGGACGGACTTCGGTTGGTGTGGCTGTCATTGTTGAGGTTGTTGGTGGGACTGGCTGAAGGACTTCGGTCGGCGCTGTTGTTAATGTTGAAAAGTCGCGTGAATGTTGTACTACTTCGTGTGTCGTTGCAATTTCTGGTGTTGAGTGTTGTGGTGTTGTGTCTTGGTGTTGTGTTTCTGTAGATTGGACAGCTGGTGGAATTGCACTGGTTGTGGGGTCGTCTCTAGCAAGAACTCTACACTCCTGAAAAATAACATGACATTATAAACAAACCTTAAAAATGTCTTATATGTAATACAAATATTTCAAGCTATTTTCTAACCAGCTCGCAGAAAAATAAATCTTATATCATCCTAAATTACTTTTTACCATTAATATATTTATACCACAAATTCCGCCGACTGCCGCAGGTTGATTAAATTCAGGGATGCATGAATCGGGGCGGTCCAGAGGTGCCAACCCCACTCACTCTGAAACGCAAAAATGCTAAAAAGGCGAGGTAAGGGTCAATTTTGGTCTTAATCTCTTTTATAAATCGAGAAAATTAATGATTTAACAGGTCAACAAATAGTCCCCCCTTTTCCAAAAGTCTGGATCTGCCTCTGAAATTGCCAGACTGAATCTGGAATTAATATAGCCATACATGTATGCAACGATATGGAGTGCATATCTCATAGAACTCAAATATCAGACCATTTCATGATTGAATTGTGAAAAATTTCTTCCGATACCGAACTTTCCTTCGGTTGTCCTTTTTTATCGTTTTATTTTATCTTACATTCTAGACATTATTAGGAGATTTACCGCGACTTGAGCATGTCTATCATGGTTACATCGCACTCAGTTTTCCAACATGCATTTAATTTAATACGTGGCATACTGCACTTCAAAGTTTTGTGGTAAAATGATAAATGTATTAATTATTTAACACATTGTTGAATTTCTTAGCGTGGGTAAATAAATGGTTAAATGCATTATATGGGCAATTTCGTTGAATATCTCGCAATAAGTTACAGAAGCTATTTGAGGTGCAATTGCAGCATGATACGACCGCACTCCAGCACGTTGGCATTTGAATCGCGAACACATGAGCGTTTTGGTATGTGTTTATTTATGTGTCTGAATTGGGATAGTATGGACATAGTATTTTGCTGGACGCAAAAATTTGATGGACACAGTATTTTACTGGACGCAAAAATTGGATGGACATAGTAATATGCCGGGATCGTTTATCAAAATCGGATGAAAAATAACTAATTTCATGCGATATTGCTTTTTTGTCCGCTTTGACCGCTTTTATTTGGAAATCGATGGAAGAAAGAGTAAATCTATTGAATACTTCAAAAAGCTTTCATTGAGAAGAATCAAATATAACTTGGGTGAAAAAATTAAATTTCTCATCTCATGAGAAATTGCTTATATTATATCAAATTGGTAGAAATGCTTGGAATAACCTTTATTTCATTTACCACAAGGAATCATTTGGGGAAAAAAAACATCATTATGGACGTAAAATAAAAAATTTCCATATTAAGGCCACTCCAAATTTATTTCTTTAGATTTTAAGTGATAAAAATAGGAGCGAGCGAGTGAGCGAGCGAAATTTTTTGTACATTTTTGTTTTCTTGCAAAGGCAAAATATTGGAGCGCAACCTCAGAAACTGATGCTTATAGAACAGGTTAAATTTTTTTCCTCTATTGTTGAATTTTTTAGGAGCGAGCGAGCAATTTTAATTTTTATATTTAGGATTGACAATCGGAAAATTTCTTAAAAAGTGAGAAAAAAATTGAGCGAGAAAAGTTTGTATTTAATTCTAAACCCATAATATTAGGAGCGAGCGAATACGAAGAACTATTTATTATTTGTAGTGACCTACACTACATCGATTTCCCCCAAATTTGATCTTTCCTATATGTTTGGGGGTATTAAAGGGATTTGACCATTTGACTGAGAATTCAAGATTCTGTTTCTGCATTTCTTTATATGTTAATAGCGTTAAAAGTTACATTTTTTAAACTCTTTTAATATTTAAGGAAATATTAGGAATACTTATAATAATGTCTTCTTATGAAAGTCGTTTTCTATAATGAAAAACGCGAAATCGCCGAGATGCAGCGCACCTCTTAATACATGTATAATACTAGGTAAGCTTTCTTCTTGAACTGATAGTTCTAAAATATATTTATACAGCAAAAGTAAATCAGAGTTCAAATTATTTAATAGATTTCCAATTTTTTTCAAACTGGACAACTATTAACAAAATTTCGGGTCAGTTATCATAAGTTAGAAATGGATGTTGGGCGATACAGAAATATTCCTAGAAACAAAAGGCTATGCGTAAATTGTTAACAGTAAGACGATGTATTTTATGTCTTTTTGAATTTTAACAGAAATACTTTATTAAGAAATCAATTGTTCGACAAAATAAAATTATTTAATCCTAATTTTATATCAGAACAGCAACTTGATTAATTATCATATTTACTGAATCCGAAATTATGAATCATTGGAATTGCGAAAATAGGGTCCACACTGGATATAAGTTTCACCTGCTGATTTACTTGAAAGTATATTATGTACTTTACCGTGCTATCGTTTTGGGGGCAATGGAAGGAGAAATTTGCTTCATCTTCATATATGTTATGACTAATAACATGCAAATTTATTCTCAAGATATTTCAGACCCGGAATGGTCTTCTTCTCTCCACTTTTCCCATTAGTGTTAATATGGTTTCTCTATCAACCCTTTAGTTATTGGATAAATCACAGGTTACTTACAATTACCAGTCCAGTTGTTTATTCATATACAGCAATAAACGTCCGGTCATAAAAATGTCAGCTGTTACCTATGTACATCGTACCTGTATTTTTAGTATAGCATAGTTATAGGCCTCTCCCCAGCCGATTACAGCGCTAATCAATTTCTCCCACTTCGGGAGAGTATGATCATTAGTTGCTAATGCAAGCTTTATAGACATCTCAGACAATTAAATAAAACAATTTAGATTACATTGTTTTCCACCCAGAAAGTTGATAAAGAAATTTAACCGTCAAAAACAAAAAGAAAGAATATCATATAATATAAGAAAGACACGATTACATAGCTTACATATGTTTATAACTAATATTCAAAATCAGCTCCACAATATTCATAAAGTCATAGACATGTATGACATATTTGTCTCTTAAAATGGGTTTTGTCGGTTATGATTAGAATAAAAGGCATATTGCAATAAACAAACTACCCCCGGTACATGACACCTGCTGAGATCACACCTGAAGACGGGATGGCATTTATACCTGGCGATATTTCTTTGTTTTTCCGACATTTAACAAATTCTAAAGTCAGTTTTTTAATATACTTACCACATATGTACATGTACTAAGTGAAATAATTCGTTTCGTGATTGATAATTTTTTCATACCCTATTTTAATAAGTTTATTAAAAGTAAAGTGCAGTCTTAAGTAAAGGAAGTTTTTTAATGCAGATCTTGTACTTACCAGAAAATATTTTGATTCTCAATGTAAGAACATTCTGGGATTTAAATGTTTTGGGGATAAGACGTATTATTGACCAATATTTACATTATTTATTTAAAAGAAAAAATATGGCAGATAGACATTTATTTAAAAGAAAAAATATGGCAGATAGACACAATCCACATCTTTTCTGGTTACCAAACCGCATTATTTCTCGTTAAGCTGTTGCCTTGATTCACTATAAGATTTCCTAGGGACACGAAAAAATAGTGCTTCTTATTCTTATCAAATACACAGGCGTTTGGGGCATCGGACCACCCTGCTCCACTGTGTCTAATTTTATTTTTTAATTTCGTGTGTAAAAATATAGTGCGTCATCAAATCAATGAATTAAGGTCATTTCAGTACTTTAAAATAATGAAATAATGAATATGGCAAGTTTAATTGTATAAAATCACATTAGAAAATTTTGTTGTACCTTTTTAATCATCATACGTGTATGTTTCTTCGCCTCTCACCACAAAATAGGCGCATCCAGACTTTTGGAAAAGGGGGGGGGGCACACTTTTTGTGGACCTTTTGATACATCAATTTTCATCATGTCCAATGGAGATTGAGCTTGCCTTCGACGAATGCGAGACATACACATGTACATGTATTGGTGCCATCTTTTACACCTCGTTAAATTATTTCAAACTTGCTCATACGCTTCGTGTCGTGTAAATATATTATCCAGGATAAATTTTTGGTGGATAATTGGATAAATTTTTTGTCCTTGAGAGTTGCTTAACCCTAGGGATGAAGTTTTCTTTCAATGTCAGAAATGAAATCTTGGTGGCTGAAGAGAGAGCGTGGACTGTGCTGAGATCTTTCTGCGTAGCAGTTTGGATAATGTCATGAAGAAGGTGCTGATATTGTCAGTTAAAGCGTCCCGGGGGAGGGGGTGTAACTTTCTATATATATATATATAGATGTGGGTGTGTTTTATCATCTTCTCTATAAATTTAATATGCTGTGTAGATACTTGTATGTTTAAATTGCCGGTCATATATAAATTTGACCATGAAATTCTACACAGAAAGTGATATTAATAATTGTCTAATGATCATTAATAATGCAAAACATCGGTTCTAAGTATGAATAAATATAATGCAAAACATCGGTTCTAAGTTTCGAATAAATATACATAGATGCATATACATATGACTGCTTTTTCACTAGTCATCCATATAAACATGGGTTCCATTTTAAGTAATTGAATATATAAGTATGGGTTTGGCACACCCCTACCTGAGAAGGAACAAAGTTACACCCCCCCCCCACCCCCCGGTAAACCGTAACCGGATTTTACCGCCCATTTTATAATTCGTGCGTGAGGAACCGGTACAATTTTTGTTAGGGGATTGAAAGTTATTACGTCCTACACAGCAAATAAATGCTCTCAGTCGAACGGCATTTTGTTACTCCATATATCCAAATTTTATACGAGTCGGCAAAACTGGAGATCGGATGATTGAACGCTAGAAAGAGTCAATTAAATATCAAGTTATAATCGAGAAAATGATCGTGGAATAAAGGTTCATAATTTCTGGACCGAATTGAAAATCGTCTTGGTATCCGTTTTGGATAATAGATAATTGCCAGCGCATTGAACAAAATATCATAAAATAAATGTGTACCTGCATGAAAAAAGCTTATTAAGCCGAAAATTTTATCCCCTTTAACAATGACCTGTGTTTTATCGAAGCGTATTAAATGCTTAATATACTCTGAAAAGAAGATAATACAAAACAATTCTTACTGAGAAAATTCTCTTACTTATATTATAAAAGAACGGTGGATTTGTAGTAAGAAGAATTGGTCAGGCATTTCGTTTCCCAGAAGGCGGCAAAGTGGCAAGATCAAAGGATTAAGTTCAAAGAAAATTATATTCTACATTTAACAGTTACAACCTTTTGGCTATGTCATAAAATTATAACGGTACCTTACACATTTCAAAAAATTCTTTGTGTCTGTAATTAACGAATTTCATTGTATATGCCATAAATCATACACGAATTTTCGGTCCGTTGCAAGTACATTCGCGCGGCTTTGTATAAATTCCCTCTGCCCATAATCAAGTCATTATTTGTCTTTCTGCGTTTTAAGAATAATGCCAGTACGAGTTGACCAAGCGACCAAGCTAGAAATTGCTCGACGTTGCAGAGAAGGGGAGAGGACTCATTCCATAAGGAGACAGTTAGCAAGACGAGGTGTAACCCTGTCTTGGCACACCATTAAGTACTATGTTACTAAGTACCAGCATGGGGATTTGGATGACACAGTATTGCCTCACCTAAACGACAACACAGAGCCAAAATTCCAAAATATTTCGCATCATGATATGCAGGTGATCGAAACATCATTGAAAGCGGACCCTATGCAGTCCAGTAGGGACATCCAGAAGTCTTTAACCAACAACGGAACACATGTCAGCATTTCTACCACAAGAAAGGCCATTAAAGCTGCTGGATTTACTAGTGCCAGACCACGTTATTGTCAATTAATCCGCGACGCCAACAAGCTAAAGCGTATAGCCTTCTGCAATCAACTAATTGACAGTAATGACACTTTAGACAATGTAATTTTTACCGATGAAACAAGTGTTCAACTTCACCAGAATCAATCCATCACATATAGACCCAAAGGATCCCTACCCACCATGTGTGCTAAACCGAAACATCCTTTGAAAGTGCATGTTTGGGCAGGTATAAGTCGAAGGGGACCAACTCCAATTCTGATCTTTGAAGGGATTATGAAGGCCCCGTTCTATACCACAGAGATTATACAGAATACTGTGCTCCCTTTTATTCGGGCAACATTTCCAGACAACCATCGGTTTATGCAGGACAACGATCCTAAACATACCTCCAGAATGGCAAAAGATTTTATGAGTCAAAACAACATTAATTGGTGGAACGTTTGGCCAGCTGGTGAGTAAAATTTCTTGTTCTAAATTGTATTGTTTAGGATTTGATGACAGATAAAAGATAAAAATTTAATCAGTGTTCCAGCTAGCCCAAAATAGTGGGGCGCAGCACCCCTCTGCCCTTTTGGTGCCCCCTCTGCCCTTTGTATTCTTGGGAAACAATATCATGAAAAAAAGTTCATATCTAATAAAAAAGAAAAGCTAAATGAAGTTAATTTGTCTTAAAATAAAAGTAACAGCCTATTTAGACTTAATACTACTTAAAAAAGCAGTATATTAGGTAGTTTACCTATTTTATCAATTTCAGATGTGCCCTTCTCAGTTTTACGATCGCGCTTTGTGAAGTTGTGCCCCTATATGCCCTTAAATCCTTGCTGGAGCACTGATAATAATATACAGTAGTTGAAGTATATTCTAGCTTTTACACTGACGCGCGAAATTTAACTAATAAAACATTCTAATTTGAGAGTTTTTTAACTGTCAAAAATTTAACAAAGAGGGGCAATGGAAAATTTTTGTTGCCTTTGTTACAGATCCCCATGGAAATCAACACATTTGTTTCTATTTTATTCATGTCACTCAAGGCACGGCACCCTTCTTTCTACCTCTTGTACTTTCTGTGATGCAGATAAACGTTTAACTGTTAACAGGCCATTTCAATGGTAATAGAACAACAATGTATAGTTAACTCATTTGAAACCTAGTTCGGAGGTGTGACAAAGCACACATATTTAACTCATTCGCTGAGAATCAGAAATACCACAAGAGAAAAACATGATGTACTGTTTAAGGTTACCAGACGTACTGCTAACTTTTATAATGAAATTTTGATGATCATGTTGAATGTTTCAAAATTTACAAAAATGTATATTTTCATAACAATTATTGAACTTCCGGCGTTAGCTATTAATAGTCCGTATAAAAATCATACAGGAGGTTATTCACTCATATCAAAACCTCACAGAAAAATAACTTTAAAGCAAACCCGTAAAAAATGAACAAGTAAATATGTATAACTAAGTTTTTGTTTCATTTAATTTCATTAGAAAGCTGTGATTTGAATCCAATTGAGATGGTGTGGCATCAGTTGAAGCAGTATGTGGCAAAAGAAGAACCGACTACCAAAGACCAGCTCGTAACAGTAATAAGAAACTTTTGGACCACAGTGATGACGCCAGAACTGTGTAATCGATACATTGACCACATCTTTAAGGTTGCACCTGTATGTGTACTTGTAGAGGGAAAGGCAACTGGAGACATTCCAAACAGGATTTTTCAAGAACGCTCTAGAGGGAAAAGTTTTCAATACTTTAATGACTTGTTGCAGACCCCAGAAGTCCAAATGAGAGCTAACCACTTCCTGTGAAAGGTGGATTGAAGTTTCTTCATTGTATTGTGATAATTAATAATATATCAAGTACCAGGCAACTGTAAGCCAAAAGTGTTCTATTTCTTAGGAAACCAATAGGCCAATATTTCATTGCCTACAATTAGTTTTATTCTCTTCTCGGACTTAAATCTAGGGAACAATTGCATAAGTGGACAATTTTTCATGGAGGCACAATTTTATGTTGCACAAACATGCCAACAAGAATGCATTACGAACTTTTAACTAACACTAAGAATGACGGATTAATTTTTAATCATTGTTTTGAATAGTTATACATGTTTATTTTTAATTTTTTTTTTCTTCAGCTTACATGTCTCTTTCCTTCAATTGAAAGAGGCTTTACAAAAAAAATTGGTTCAACACCACTAAGATATGTAGCATTAAGTATTGTCCCCTGATTGTGCTTATCTTGAAAATTAAAAGTCATTATATTTTTCTTTTATGTGTTCAATGCATACAGCTTTTTCAGTTATGGTACATGTGACCTTATATTTTTACATTTTAAAAAGAAATTAATTTCATCTTTTGTTAACATGAAATATACAGCCTTTTATCTTTCTGTATTGAGGTACAATTTGTTTGAATTATTCAGATTTTTATATAACTCTTTAGAAATGAATACAAATATTTTTTATTACTATGATTTATCTGTTCAAAATTGACCGTATAGTAGTCCTAACAGTAACATATATTGTTAAATTACATTGCTTAATTCAATTACTAATGGTTCCCAACTGAAATGGTTTTAATTTACATTTAGAATTATTAAATAAAGACATTATTTGTAGATGTTATCCAGAAGCATTTTCTTTTGAAAGTAATTTTTCTTAAATAATTCCATAGTCCATACTTGCTTCATCAACACTACAGTATATTATTATAAATGTATTATTTTAAAAATGTGTAATATATTTTAAATTCTAATATGACAGTATTTATGGATTTTGGCTACTGTAAATAATGGTCACTACATTTAATTGTATTTATTACTGATTATTGTTAGTTAATTAGTGTTATGTTGTACATGTATACTGAGGAAGATAATATATAGAAATTGACCATAATGCTATTAAACTTTTCTCGTAAAATGAAGTTTCAATATTTGGTTTGATAACTTTTAATAAATAATGATAGCATTTATTTTTAAAGTTTCTATTTCTTTTTGGATTAAGATACAGCATATTGTAGTGAGCGATAGGGTTATATACATAAAAAGATAGATAAAAGATAAAGTCTAACCTCAGTTTTTTGTTTCTTGGCCTTATCATTGCTGGTGTCTTTTGTCTTCCGTTTCTGTGGTTTCTCTTGTTGAGCTGGGAAAATTGTTGACTTCTTGGTCAGGTATAGTTTTCTGATTGTTGTGTAGTCACCAGCTGAAACTATCAGCCCTTCATGAACCTGGGTTTTATCGCCCCATTGCACGGAGTACTTTTCACTCACTTTTGGAACACCGTCATAACGAACCTTGACCTATTGACAAGGCACCAAGTCCAATCAATTTCAAAGTACACAAGAAAGTGGGTCGGAGTCTTAAGCTGTTGACGTAGCGACATCTTAAAGCGATTTGACTCTTGTTGGGCCAGATTTGTTATTTATAATAATGATACCCCGGTGACCATTCCGAGTACATTTTGACATGTCCTTTTCCAGGAAATAGCTACAAACTACCAGACTAACGGTCGCCGGTGAGACATTGTGTAAAAGCCATAAATTGACAATAAACAAAAAAAGAGCTGCGACATTACACAAATTAACAACTGACTGTGTTTTAACAAATAACTTTATTAATAGTACAATAAACATCTCTAATTGAGAGGAACTGGAGAACTAAATAGTTGACACGTATATCCGTATATGCGGAAACAAAATATAACATGCAGGTTAATACACATGCATAAAAAAAGCCACATATCTTTAACACATTTGCCTGAAAATAGAAAAAAGAATAAATAAATAATTTATTTTTCCCTTGTTATACATGTGTTCCATACATTCGAGACCGTGGACAATTCTTAAGTTGTAAAAACTATTAAAAAATTGCACAAATGTGCGCTGTAGGATTCTTTATGACAATTCATTGAACTATAATTTAATATAAAACAATTAAAATTTGGAATTAAAACTTTGGAAAATTATCGTTTTATTTCGGCAACACATTTCCCCTTGTACGGATCGGTAAGGTCATGGTGTTGTCTCTCCCTCCCATTTACAAAGATCTCTGACGAGGTCAATTTCATACTTTTGGGTTTCATGTAAACAAATATTTAAGGAGTTGTATGTAGGGTTCTGTAATTTTGCAGTGCAATTGTTTCGTTAATAAAACTCTACTTCAGGTTGTCAAGATAAACCGTTTACTACTTTTTTTAAATACCTCCCGAGAAATAAAATTTTCGGATACAACTACTGTTGACAAAAAGCTTCTTTGGTTGTTTTGTTTTTTTTTTTTTGCATTATGCAAGAACTTCGACTTATTTATCAAGGTGTAGCGAGCGAGACCCCAAAATCGTCTTCTAGAAATCGAAATGTCACGTTTGACATAAGGCATATAGTTCCCAGAAATTGGCCTTAATTGTAATTTCCGATACCTATTATTCTATATCGTGTGTGTTAAAAAAAATAATAATAAAACCAATTCATTCTGAGATTAGTTCTACAATGTCACTTGATACGTACACATTTCGTTAAATGTGAAACTTCTAAGAACTAACTACATTTGATATATATTTATATATTTAATCTGGGATAAAAACACGTAGCCTTTGGTTCCCAGATTTTATTTATTTAAACACAGACATTTAACCCATTTTCGTTTTAGCAATACAGTTCAACGCAAAAACCAAGAATATTAATATATATAAAATTTTGCCTATTCTTATGTCGATCGCCAAAAAGCATCAGAACCAAACTTTGTACGGTTAAAGATCGGTAATGTAGAAATGTATCAAGTACGAATGTTAAGTTAATTGTGTTATTTTGTGCACCTTGTTGTGCACTTATACTTATATATTCATTAAACAAAACGCCCCGAAAACGTTGGTATTGAAGAGAAAATGTTACGTCAAATGGACAGACAGCCTGCTGTTATGTCAAAATGATGACGAAAATAAAAGTACAGTTTATGATTTGTTGAAAAACGGTTACTAAACAGGTTTTTCACAACAATTTTGTCTCATAGAATCTAAAATTTTTGGCCAAATATAGGGTTACCCGTACCTACCGTTTTAATTTTACTATCCATATAGAAGAAAAATACGTTATTCTATAATTAAACAATAAAATAATTTATTTCTTCTCTCACTGTATAAAGATCGATTTTGCCGTGTTATGCAGAATATTGTTTGAAAATCCGAGCTGAATAGTGAAGTGGTTAATAAAACATGGAGTTGATCAGGTAATCGCTTTTTAAAATAAACACCGCATAATTAAATAATAATTTATTCAGGAATTTACTGTCGAATTCTCAGCATTATTCGGACAAAACAAAGTACTAAAAATAGCAAAAATTATAAAATCTACAACACTGATATTTTTTACCTATTTCTACAAGGATTATCTAATAATTTATCTGGATTAAAACAAAGTGCATTCACATTTTATAAAATAAACATTTCATTCAACGCGTGACACAGTTTAACGCACACGTACATACGTGTATGATATTTTGCCACGAAGGTTGTCGCGGAACCACCGTGGTCCTTCCACCAATTCCACCACGGAAGATCTGGACATCCACCGCGATTCACGCGATGGTCGTGGTTCGCGGCGGATCGTCGTCACGAAAAGGAAAATTAGGGATTAAGTTAAATTTTCCACCGCGGTAGTGGAAATGACGGAAAATGAAAAATCCGCGATGTGCCGTCTGTAGATATATGTAAGTTATGTGGCCTAAATATATAGTTCTACATCTTTTTGTTTAACACATCGATACCAAAGAATTTTTTTGAGCAATAAGGAGTGAACTGATAAAAAGTTTGGTTAATTCAAGCTATATAATGTTATTTTAAACGGAAAAAACTGAGAAAAAAAAGCAGCGTACCGATATTTTTATCATGCCGATGTCCCTGAATCATCGAGGTGGAATTGACAAAACCGCCGGATACTATCTTTCCCAAAGTTTCATGAGCTTC
>JARWCS010005429.1:6383-17354 GCA_034783895.1 Geukensia demissa
CAGTAATCAACATCGGTTTTAATGTGACATCAGTTATAACATGATACATTGATACTTTTTAAATTGTGTTGCTCAAATTTATAAATTTATTTGGAAGTGAAATGTATCTGTATGCTTTCATTTTGGGAATTTCCCATGGACTGATTTTGTTTTGGGGAGTTATAGTAGTATTTTGGCTGGATGTTTTGGTTTTCTAAATGTTTAAATTATACCCCAGCACACAATGTTTTGGGGTACATAGGAATCACCCTGTCTGCCTTTCCATCCATCCGTCTGTCCTTGAAAGCGTATGGTCTTAACTGCTCAATGGATTTCAATGAAACTTTACATAAACATAAGACACAATGTGTAAAAGGTAATTCATCTTGGCTCATTCCAAGGGCAGATAATTCACTCTTAACTTGGATGGGGGAGCAGGGGTATCTTGTGAGTTTTACTCACAGTATGTCGCATTATTATTGTTGATCTGTCATCTGATTGTCAAAAACTGTTTGCCTCCCTTTGTTATAACAGTGGCTTTTTATTTTAAACTTTTATGAACAAAGATTTGAGGCAAAACAATAACTGATGTTAACATTTTCAATTTGTATATTGGGGTACAGCTTTGAGGTCACAGATGTAAACCATAATTATTTTTAAGATTGAGCTGTATGTAGTTAGGTGTAAAAGACATTTTATTCTTAGTGAATGTAATTGAATGCTTGTGTGTTATATATTCATTGTGCCAATGGTTATTTTAGACAGAACAAGAAGTACATCAGATTATATCGTTGTAAATATTATTGTTACAGTGTGATAGATCAGTTTAGTCGATTGGTTTGTTGTTAACATTTTTTTTTTTATATGAAAACCATGAACCTTAACAGAACTCTCACTACTGCACTTATTGAGGTTCTTATTGTATTTGGATCTAGAGTAGATTATAATCAAAAATGTTTAAGTGGAAAATGTTAGGAAATGAAAAAAGAATTAAAAATTTATGGTGGATTCATTTATTTTTGTGGGTTTCAATTTTTTGTGGTTTTGAAAATTATTTTTTTATGATACTGAAATCCTGGTTTTGTGATTTTTTTAGAAATCACACAATCATAAAAATGCTTTTCATTGAGTATTTGAATTCACTGTTGAATTTCAACAGTGTAAACCACAAAATTTGATATCATACAAAGTACAGTTAATCCTCAGTACAAAAAAAAATGAATAAATAGAATGAAAAAATTTAAGAAAAATATATAAATAGAATGAAAAAATTTTAAAAAATAAATAAATAGAATAAAAAAATATTTAAAAATAAATAAATAAATGAAATAATTGAAAAAAAATATAATAATGATAATATAAAGAAAAAAAACAAATGGAAAAAATATCTGCTGGCTTTATTAATAGAAAATTTCCGAGTGATTAAAAAATGTTGGGGAAAAAAATGCATTAAGATGGATTTCCCCTCACCTTCCAAACTATAAAGACAAGAAAAATGCCTCTCTTCTCCGAATTTATCAAAGATCAGAGTAAGCAACTTGTAAATACCGGCAGACGAACAAGATTCTTATTCTGTATTTATGATGGGGCCCCATATTGCATTTCAATGACATTAAACACTATACATGTAGATGTGATATATTATAGGATAGTTGCATGAATATCGGTGAATATTGTCCCTTGGAGAAGATTATATTGCATGAGCTTACGAGCGTAATTAATATTCTACAGGGGACAATATCCATTTAACCTCGTGTCACTTTGTAATCGTATATTGCAGTAGTGCATTATTACAGAATATTGCAGTTAAGTTATTCATGGAATATTATACTGCTATATCACAATATTGCCTGCCAGCTGTTACATGTAGTACAGTTTTTATGGATGTCCTATACATCACATTACATATAGGACATGTTAGGTACAGTTCTGTTAAGGTTCTGTGTTGAGTATTTGTTGTGAAAACACTAATTTGATGAATCCTTATGTGGAACTATGATTTTTAAATAAATAATTATAAATGTTTAGATATTGTTTTTATGAATGAAACTTTACTATAACATAAAGATGTTTTTAGTTCTTCTAGCCTAAGAGGCCATGTGAGCTTTTCTCATCCTTTTGCATCCATTTTTCGTCACCAATTTGAATTCTAATCTTTTCCTCTGAAACTGCTTGGCCCTTGGCCAATTTTGACTAAACTTTGGTGGAATGGTTCTTGTATGGTCCCTATGAGAATTCTATGAGAGTCCCAATTGGCGAATCAACATGGAGGCTGTTGTTGAAAATAGAAACAAGGTGTAGTGTCCTAAAAACTTATTGTCTGAAACTGCTGAACCAATTAGAATCAAACTTGAGTGAAATGGTCTTCAGATGGTCCTTTGCCAAAATTGTATCTGGCATGCCCACTGATTGACTAAGATTATCTGCTCCTTGTCTGAAACTGCTGACCCAAATGGTCTTTAGATGGTCCTTTACCAAAATTGTATCTGCCATCCCCTCAACATACCAAGATGGCTGCTACAGCTTAACTTAGTTTTACAAAAGACAATATGGGAATTTCTATTGAAAACTTCTTGTCCGAGACCAATTTGAGCCAAACTGTTCCTTTGTAACATTGCAAATAATCCTGAAAAAAGTTTTCTAGATTGTTTTCTATCATATTTACAAAATTATGTTGATTTTATTCAAATCATGGCTGCCAGAGCCATTAATGTCTTCTGATTGGCCGAAACTTTGAAAATCTTCTTGTCAGAAGTCAAATGAATTGTCATGTTTTAGGAATGCTTAGTGGATGGTCCCCAACCAATCTAGGTCAACAGAACCACTAATGTGTTATTGTTCAAAGGATAGAACAGACCATATCTGTGATCAATCTTGTTCTCACTTGCTTTAATCATCTGTTTATACTTGAAATGACATAATTTTACCAGGTGAGACAATTGAGGCTCCCAAGAGCCTCTAGTTTAATAAAAATAAACTATTCCAGAGATGGATTGATTGATTTAATGGTGCTTAATGTCCAACAGCAAATATTTCATGCATATTCAGGACAAAATCACAATAATGATGACTGATTATGAATGAACCCTGTTTTGTACCAGACCAACACACTGAGCTGGATTTTTAACGTGCTAGCTCTCAAAAGCAACAGTACGCAGGAAGACGCACACTTTACCCAGACTCCTTTTTCTGACATTGGGCCGACCAGTCTTTGCTCTTACTCCTGAAAGCTGTGTGCCTAGTGGAAAAGCAGCAAATACCGATTTTAATGTCTTTGGTTCGACTCTTCCCGTGGATCAAACCCATGATCTTCCCCACTGGAGGCTAACACGCTAACCATTTCCCTTCCTCCCTGAGATGGTAACTATTCTCCTTTAAGTGAACCTGAGTCAATGGAGCGGGAAATGTAGGTCAACACAACCTAATTTGGGTGGGATGCTGACATACTCCCAAAGATGCATTCACACACCAAGCTACATGATGCTAGCATACCTGGGACCTTAAAGTAAACCTGAGTCAATAAAGCATGAAATGTAGATTTAAGTGACCAAATTTGGATAGGATGCTGACAGACTCCCCAAGATACATCTCCACACAAAGTTAATGATTGTAGGCCATGTAGTATCAGATATCAAGTCGGACCCCAAACTTATTCGAAGTAATTTAACAATGAAATATTTAATATCAAATTTTGTGGTGCATGTGTGTTGCAACCTACTACATCTCCATACCATGAATTATTGTTGTAGGTCTTTTAGTTTCTCAGAAATAGCTGTGGACATGGATGAGGACGTGGACACCGAGGATACTCCAATAGTCCCCCCTCTACTTCGTATAGAACTAATAACTAAACCCTAACTGCTTGTAGGATCCATTTTACTAATATTACTGACCTTATCATGTGAAGTTACAGAGAAACCGACTCGAACTTTAAAACTTAAACCAAGGGGACAAGGATTCAAATCATAAATAATGGGCAACACATATTTCTTTCTAATACAAACTTTCATAAATGATATGGATGCTGTCATTGTGGAAAAGTAACCTTTTATACCTATGTCTCACTGAGAATAATGTTTGAATATCATTTGATAACGGACATAAACACCTTGGTTCAGATTGAAGGAATGACTGATTTCCCTATATCACAGATTGAAGGAATGACTGATTTCTCTATATCAATACCCAGCTCATACGCAGGTGGTAAAAAGATTTTCACAATATGGTTATCTTGGTTAATAAGACTGAACTAATATACTTACATACTTTATTTAAGATTAACATAATATTGCATTTGAGCCATAAATAACAAATATTATTACAGAAAGCTCAATTGGTATTTAAATACTGAAACATGTCTCATTGACAACCATGCCATCTAATGAAAGAAATTATTTAAACTTCAGGCGAACAGTTCACAAAAAATCCTAAGACTTAAGGAAACTGGTCAGTCTTGTGTTAAGTATGTAAGTCATGACCGCTCGAAACACGATTGTTTGTGAAATGTAAGCCAGGTTTAATTTTCTTCGTTCATTTGCTAAATTCTGGCAGGAAAATGTTTTCTTACCACCCTCTGAAAACTCTCAAATGTGTGTCTTCTCAGTTGCAAAAATTTGTGATCCTTAGGCCAACATTTTTTATTTTCTGTTTTATGGGACCAACAGACAAAATTGAAAAAATCGAATGGCGTCGGGGACGCTACAGCCGAGTTGCTGGGTTGAAAGGAAGTGCAGATTTTGTATGGTTAACAACATGGTTAGGAAAGAGCTTTTGCCTTTAAAATTTCAACAAAGAATGTAAATAGTTGTCTCCTAATTCACTAATTGATATAATAATATACTTCAAGATTAGGAAAATCTAATGTAAATTTTTTGAAAAATCCCTAACAAACTAATTCTGTAAAAAAATTAATAAAAAAATGTTTTCATGTCACTGTAACCTTGACCTTTAGGAAATTTCTTCCAAAACCAGTTCTAATTAAATTGGTATGTGAAATTTTATTGCTAAGTATTTTTTGAGACTGTGACCTTGACCTTAAACAGATTTTCTCCAAAATCAATAGGGTTCTCACTTGCTTAATTTATAACAATATCCTTAAGTTTCATTTGAATCGGATGTAAACTTTTGGAGATATTGTCCGGAAACCAAGAATCACGCCTGGTCGCCTGCCAGCCCACCATCATCAAACCAATAGCCGAGTTCAACTTCATTGCAACTCGGCTAAAAATATATAAGACTGATGTATGCTCTACTAACACAGAACAAAAAACCATTGTTTAATCAGCAACAATTTTCATTGTTAAAATCAAGAAATTTTGTTCATGATTTGTCATGTTTAAGTTACAATGAATCTTGTTTTATTTCATTTACAGCAACATTCTCAATAGGGCTTCTCCTTTAAAGAAAATGTTGGAGAACAGGACAAAAATGGGTTGTGGTTCTTTAATAGTTATATGTCCAATAGATATAAGTTAGTTGGTTAGGAAAAATGTTTTCTCTGAGCAAAAGTGATTTGCCTTTTTGCAAGATTGCTTCTTCGTTCTTAAAATAGGGACTGGATTTTTTGCAGACATTCTTTTTAAAATAGAGAAATATTAAAAGAAGCTAAAGTTAGTGAAAGCTTGCACAAAATACTACATATTATACTTGATAAAGATATCTTATTTCATTCTGAGTGGAAGAAGGTTTCTTTTCAAAATATCACTATACATTATCCTTGGAAGTTTTAGACTAAATATCAGAAATAAGGGAATAATTTTTCACCTTTTTGGGTTTAAATTGATTTTTTGGCATGCTTCTATAAATAAATATTTTAAGGACATTCTGATTTGAGCAGCATATTTCTTTTTATGAATTAGAATATTTAAGTATCTGAATTTGATCACAATGGTCTGAAGTCTGAAAATGCTACCTAATGCTATGATTGTTGGGTCATGACTCTCCAAAACATCTTCATAGGTTGGCAGGTTTGACTTGTATTCAATTGCAAACTATCTTCATATGGTCAAGTGAAAAATAGATTTTTACATACCAAATATTTAGCAACTAACGAGTTTTTGACAAGAAGAAGAAAATTTGCACAACTGGGAATGGCAGTTTCTTTTAAATTTTTTTCAATAACGATAATTTTCTTTTTTACACGTTTTAAGACTGAAAGAGAATACCATTATCTTCAACAGAGGCATATATAAATTTAATATTTCAACTAAGGGTACTTGATAGATGTACTTTTGTTTAAAAAATACAGTGCTTCTAACCTTTCTTTCCTTGTTTCTTTTTTAATTTTTCCAAAGATTTTTCTTTCTTTTTCTTCCTTTTTTCTTCCCTTTCTCTTTGTCTTTGGGCAGCTGTTACTGGCTTATTCTTGTTATTTTCTTCATTTGCTTGTTCTACAGAATAGAAATAACAAAAAATACATGCATATTTTTTAAGGCTGTATTTTACATGTATGATGGAAAAATTTTGTTAAGGCCACTCCAGATTTACTTGTAGTTCTTTGGATTTTTAGTCATAAAAATAGGCTAGAGTGAGCGAAATTTTTAATTTAAATTTTTTTCTTGCAATGACAAAATATTGGAGCGTGACCTCAAAAACTGATGTGAACACAACAGTTTAAAGTTTTTTGATTTATTTTTCAATTTTACTAGAAGCGAGCAAACAATTTTTTATTTTTTTACAATTAGGAAAAACAATGAAAATGTCTAAAAAATGAGAAAAAAAAAATGGAGCTAGTAAAAGTTTTTTGAAATTTTGAACCCATTATATGAGGAGCAAGTGAATCCAAAGAACTATTAATTAATTTGGAGTGGACTAAGTAAGGGAGGGGACTATAGGGCCAAAGTCTCAATACTAAAACGAACATACCAAAGAATGATTTTGCCACTGTAAAGAAACATACATTATTTCTTAAATATTTGCATAATTAGAATAAAAAAGTTTTGACAATTTAGGAATCATGACATTTTACCTCTATATGTTGTATCAAACCTCATCCAATATCAGCCTTTGGGCCTCCAGCTCTTGGGATGGTATTGGTAGTTTGTGCTGATACATCATATTCTCTATGTAAGGCTGTGTCTGTTTTTTATTTGTTTTGCGTCAACTCATTTTGTGAAAACCTACCAGCCAGCAAGGGGAAAAACCACACACACATAAAAAAACACGAGATTTTCATTCCTAGAGTAGAACTGTATCACACAATGTTTAGACATTTTTGGCCAATACTTAAAGATTATATTCTGATAGAAAAAAACTGATCAAATTCATTCTGTGTATCTAGACTTATGCAGATATTTGTCTAAAGAAGAAGTGCTGTTTTATATTTAGATTTTCAAAAAATAGAGATACAAAGCAAAAATGCCTTTTCAATCAAAATTCCACTAAAGTCAATATCTTGCACAAAGAAAGATAAATAAAAAATAATCAATGTTCACAGATGTTAAACTGAGTAAAAATTATATTACTTATACATATTACTTTTGACATTCCTTCTTTTCTTCAGACTAAATATGGAAATGAAGTTATTTAATTGTATGTTGACAAGAAAATTTTCCGAAAAAAATTCAAAGAATTTGAAAAAAAATTAGGCCTAAAGAAATTAATATAAATTGATAATTTGATATCAGTTGCATGGCAAGCTAGACATAATTAAATATTTTGTATTGGTCAGTTGGTGTTCTGTATTTTGATTTAGTGGAACCTTAATTAGTGTTTTATCCGATTCGAGTTTTAAAATGAGTATTAAGTTTGTCATTTGCACCTTCAATATAAAGAACCTCCAATATCATGAAGTTTCCCTTCTGCTTACTTCATAAGCCTATGGGCCACAACATCATTCTTGTCTTTAAACAAGAAGACCTACACAAATTCGACCATTTACAATTGTTTTTGGTCAGGGTAATATAAGATGTCGGGGAAAGTTACGTGAATATACCCTGCATAAATGTTATCGATGGATAGATCCTCCAAAAGGAGGGAGCCAGTTCATCGATTATTCCAAATTTTAAATTTTAAGCCAGAACAGAAAAAATATTGCTTGTTTGTTTTTGCTGCAAAACAGGTAAAAACCTACCTGCACACTGATGCAAAACACAAACAAATACAACTTTGGTATAAAACAGAAACTGAATACCTTACAATACAAATGTAAAGGTGACTTCACAATCTTAAATCAATGAAGAATTGACCAAGATTGATATAAGATGTGCTAGATTAAAAATTACCCCATTTGGTTTAATCTGTGAAGTCAAGTTTACTTAGAATACTCTGATAATTCTTCACTAAATAAAAAAAATATTTTCCTGAAAACAGGTGCATGCAATTACATGTATTAAAAGACCTGAAAGTAAGTATATGTACTGATAAGTATTATGTACTTAAATAATAACCAATATTCCTTCTTCATCAGTAAAATACCTTGTCGCTGCTTTCTCAGGTTAGAATTTAACAAAGCAGCTTTAATTAACTCTTTTGTGTTGGAGGAGACTGTCATGCCCTCTTGACCTTTGGGTTCAGACTTTGTTGTTTCCTTGGCTTTCTCTGGTTCTGGTTTTTTAGGCAATTGATTTTTGGGTTCTTCAACTTTGGCACTGAGCATTTCAACATCTACTGAGGAACTTGGCTGTAACTGTCCTACGTCAACTGTGACTTTATTTGATTCCTTTCTAATATCAGGAACAACTTGTTCTGATGTTGCTGACTTTGTAACCGGAGACTCCTTTGGGGCTGGACGGAGAAAAGCATCGAAAGTTTTTGGCTGGTGATATTCCATTATCTCTCTATAAATCATCTCTCTAAGTTGTTCGGCATTCAATTGCTGTAAAAATAGTTTGATACAATGATTCTATTCACTTGAAACTACACAATGTTTTTATCTTCAAGAGAAAAAATTATTTATGATACATTAACTATACATACATATATTGCAAACATTTTTTTTTTAAAACTATCATATGTTTGGTTTTAAACTCCTGTAAAAAGACCTGAAGTTGGAAATCAACTTTTTAAAGGATCTGGCGAAAATATGGATTCATTTTAGTTGGTTGGTTCTCTCCCTTACATCCAAGTTACAGAGTACCTACGTATCTAAGGACAGGTGGAGACCAACGCCATTCTCTGGAACATATCCACCCTTGCTGATAATGTTCATGACCTAACAAATGGGGTAAAGTTAGGCAATGTACCTGGTTTTGTTGTAAATCATCATGATCATGAGAAGTGTTCTACAAGTGCTATTCAACTGTGTCATGCATAAAAAAAATTTGAATCTAAGAGAGACCTTGATTTCAAACCAAATTATGGAGTTTGATACTACTGTTCTAGATATATCAAATACGTAATATGACAAAATATATCTGGTCAGTGAACAGTTATTTCATTTTAGTTTGTCTTTAGTATTCAATTTAAAGTAAATCAGAACTCTTATTATTATCTGACAGAATGAAATGTCATTGAAAGTGTGGACATATTTATGTATTGCCTTAATATTATATTTTGTCGCAAACAATTTAGATTGACCATGTTGACTGACCACAGACAACAGGCCATCACCGAGCACCTAACAACAAATTAAGCTAACCAAATATGGTTTGCCTACCATGTATACATGTACACTATTTTTGGACTATATGGCTATGTATACTATAGAGGTCTAATCTGTGATTTCCCCATTTTAAAGGTTATAATGGGAAAAGCACCCTTTTTAACAAAAAGCCTTGTCCTTTAGTCAAAAAAAATACAGTACATACTGGGAAATGGACCCAACTGTGAAAGACCAATAAGGTGGAAGGAATGTTTAAAACTCTTTCTTTTTTTTATTTTGTCTCATGTAAGACAATAAAAAGGATTATGTTCAATAACCAATTTTGATATATCTTTCTAATTGTTATTCTTCAGGGTCATTTGGAAACTGACATGCAGAGGTGCTTTTTCTTGAAAACCATATTGAAAAATCTAGATGCATGTATTAACATTTTCTGGATCTTTGATCTATATCTCATCTTTATATCCATGTTTAAGCCAAAACATTTAAGTCATCATTTGACCTACCAGTGTGGTGTGAGCTTGACTCATCCTGGACTCGGGTATCCTAAGGATGCACAAGTTTACCTAAGAACTTTTCAATTTCCATAAAAATTGATCGAAACAATAAAAGGTTATAAATATATTTTAATCATTTTAAGATACAACTAAAGATACCGAAACATTTACAAAGGTTTTTCTATAAAATAATGAGTTTTCATATGATTCTAATATTGGTTTGGATTTTTTTTGTCCTATTGACTTCCAAACCTTAACACTTTTTCAATGTATTGAGTGTAAATTAGTGTGTGTAATCTACAACCAATAATGGTAGATACCAAGAAAAAAAATTATAAAAATTTCAAATGCAAATGCATTCATTTCTTTAAAATTGTTTACTTCATGTACTTATAAACAACAGATTTGATTAACACCATCTCATTTTTTTTTGGCCTTGCAAAAAACAATTTATCCCATATAATAATACATGTTTCTCAGCTCTGCTTCTATTAGGACTGGTCATTACAATGTGCTCAAGTCTTCAGGCTTTTTTTGGTGATCTTAATCTTTTTCTTTGTGATAATAACAGGTTATTCCTTTTACCTTTTTCACTACACTAACAACAAAATAACAAACCTGGTTTTCAAAATCAAAATTAAAGGCAGGAACACAGACTGGTTCATCATCAGGATCATGATACTTAGACAAATAATGATGTTTTAATGCATCTTCTACAGTGATTCTCTCACCAGGGTGCAGCACCAACATACGACTTAATAAATTTATGGCTTTACGACTGGCTTTTGGAAACAATGTTGTCCATGCTATTCCTTCCTTTTTACCAAGTTCTGAAATAGATATTCTTCTGACTTGAAAGATGAAATATCATATTTAAAAACAGAGGTGCTTCGCAAGCACATAATACGACCGCAGCACGTTGAAATGTGAAAGGTGGACAAAAGATCTTTTGGG
>JARWCS010005536.1:0-17350 GCA_034783895.1 Geukensia demissa
ATGTCTAAACAAAATATAAAGAAAATTAAACGAGTGGAATTTATTTTATTGATGGTGTATGGTACCCCCTTAATATGCTGTATGTGTAGGATTTAATAGTGTCCGCTGTGAAAGGACTGGAAGACAATAATTCTCTATTATAAAGTCCAAGGACCGAATAAAACATTAATATTCATAAAATATAGTTCCTTGGTTTCCTAAGAAATATTTTAACAGGAAAGACACTTTTACATAGAACAACTTTTTTGGCTTTAATAAATATTTAAAAGAAAGAATGTGGAATTTATATATGTTCATTTTAACGAGTCACCTTTCATCATTAAAGCATTGAAATTTACATGCAGCAATAGCTATCATAATCTTCACGAAGACTTGCCTGAACAGATCACCATTACAATACATTACTATTCACTAAAGAGAACCCAACCAGAAGTTGATACACCCACATGCTTGTAAATAAAATTATATTAGAAACACTGTTTTTACAGGAAGCTTGCTAATGAAGACCTTTTAAAGTATGATGTTAGAAGATATGCTGCTGCAATCTCTAAATATATAACCAAGTTGGAAACCCAGTTTGGTGGAAAGTGGCGGCAACATAAAATCAATATTGGTAAAAATTAATGTTAATTTTATTCTGCTTTTAAAGGGATATAATTTTATCCTGACAAAAATTTTATAAATTACATAAACTTTAAAATGATATATTTCACACCTTTTTCAGCTGCAAATTGGGTAAAATGTTGATGACCACCTGACCTATTTTGAATGCCATGAATATGACAGGTTTTGGATCCTACACAGCCAAATGTGCCATGCATGAATTTCATGCATAAAACTTTTTGTATCATTTTTACATGAATTACATATGAATTGAGTGTGACAATTTTTTCATTTCATTTTGACATGAAAAATACACAGGTAATCCATGTGAAATTTTTTGTGTCATTTTCACATGTTGATATTTTGGTGTGAATTTGATGCTAACATTTTTCACATCAAATTCATTTTATTCCGTAGTGATATTTCATGCAAATAATAAATTTCTCATGAAAATATATTGAAAAATTCCACATTACATGCGAAAAGTTATTCGTGCAAATTTGACACAAAATAACATAAAATTTTGGCGAAATTTTTCACACAAATTTCATATGCTGCTCAATTTGTTATAAATTTATGTGAAAATTTTGGCATGAAATTCATGTCAAATTTATGAAATTTTTATGCGTGACACATTTGGCTGTGTATTGATGCTCAGATTTAATGGTGGTCTTCACTTTAATTCAGAAATGGACATCTTTGTTATTATTATCATTAAGTCCGTTTTTTTCACATATTTCTTTAATTTTTTGATTTTAGATGCTTTAAAGTCTGCTGCCCAAAATCTAACAGAAAGTGCCAATAAGTTTCACAGACATGTTAATGCAGCTCAGATTAACAGGTTTGTTCGTTTAAATACAGAGGTTTTTTTTAATAAAATCTAGTGCTCAAGAAGTGTAGAAAATCTCTGCTTTTTTTATTGAAACTTGCCATTAAGTTACAATCAGGTTTGAAGTTTACAGTCCTAAACAGAAACTTTAGACAAAAAGTCTACCTTCAACCAACCAACTTTTGATAATCTGTCTAAAATTAAGTGGGGGTAGCATTTTTACTATGGTATACCTCAATTCAGGTTGCCAATTCTGTCTTTAACAGAATAACCTTTTGATATGCAGACCAGCTTTTATTTAATTTGTCGACCCTGGTCATTATAATTAAGAATGACATGTTCTAGTTTATTTTATAAGAAAATATATTCCTGTAAATAACAACCATAGGGTAACTTAAAAGAAATATATCTGATACCAATTTCATACTGAATATCACTGTGTATAATTTGCAAGTATTACAAATTAAAAAAAACATCACAAATACAACACTACCCATACATATTATAAAACAAAATGAAAAAAGTGAAATTTATTAATTGTTTAAGTGACAAAAATAATGCATCTTTTTGATGTATGTAGAGCTTGAAATCAGCCTTTTAAATCAGAGATAATAAAAAGTTTTCAAAACTGTATTCTGTTCAAATCATTATTCAGATAAAACTAACCAAAATTTCTGACAATATAATACAAAGATTAAAGGACATTTCAATCTTATCTTATGCATTGAAAAAAAACTATGGGCTAATTTTAATATGAAAATAAATTAGACATTGGGTAAATGTCAGAGCGACTGCACTCCAACCTTAAGAAAAGCATGGAATTTACAAATGGTCTTTTACCCCTTACAACTGCCAAGGGAAAACACACCAAATGACCATTGATATCTTTGATTGGATCACAACTCTTTTGATAGATGGCTATTTCTTGCCTAGATTGAATTTTATCTAAGTTCAGTTCCTCACACCGTCAGTTTATTCTAACAAGAGACTATTAAAATATACTTTCTCTTTAATGTATTTTAGCACTTTGTTCTCCATTCTTGTAAGATTATTGTCAAAAAACCTTATAGGAAGATTGCTTATAAACATGTTTTATGCGTTATTCCCTCATATTTTACAGTGCTTTAGATTACAGAATTTTGAACGATAAAATGATTCAATTTGAAAGAGCATTCATAGATCCAGAAGGCCTCCCAGATCGACGTCTTTACAAGTATGTAATTTTATTTGAAACCAATTTTTATTAGAGTTTGAATGCATACAAATATGTAACAACATTGAGATGTGAAGATTGTTTTATTGATTTAAAAAACTGTGGCCAGTGTCTCCAAATGAAAACTTGTACAGCAACATAGATTTTTGTTTGTTTGTTAGATTGGGGTTTAAAGCCACTTTCAACAATATTTCAGTCATATCACGTCAATCAGTATTACTGATGGAGGAAGCCGGAGTACCCAGAGAGAAGCACCAACTTTGGGCAGGTAACTGACAAGCCATATCATGTGCAATGCCAGTCAAATGCCAGCAACATGGAAATCAACACAAAAATTTATTTACAAAATAATTGTTGAACATTATAAAAGACAACTATAGACATAAAATACTGATGGATAGGTCTCATTGGTAAAAACGAAAAAAGGAAATGAATAAAAGTAAACAACTTACAAAGTATGAAAATAAGATCTAACAGTTGAGTTTGCTGCAACAAAGAACAAATCTTTTAAAATATTTTACACATATGTGCATACCAGACAAATACATTATAACTATAATTGTCCTCTAAGATTCTTAGAAAGAAGGGTTACCCTCATTTTATAAATTTACAATATCTTTAATGCATTTACTATGAAGGAGCAAAAGAAAACTGAGGGCCAGACAAAAGGGGAAAATCAACAGACATGGAAATCTCGAGAACACAAAAAAAATGGAACACAACACACATACAAATAATACTAAAAATATACAAGTAAGAACAATGTGGACCCCACCAAAAACTAGAGGGGAACTATAATTTGATAAAAAAAATCCAAGGATTCCACCAATTGTAATCTTGAAGTCATACATATCAGATGGTATTTTTTTTTCATTTGCAGACATGTAATATTTGCTCCTAGCAAATTTGATGCCTATGCTGACAATGATTTTCCTGGAATAATTGACACAATGTCAGAAATAGAACATGATGGTGTTGACAAATGGGATCAGTTAAAGGAACAAGTTTCCATAGCAACGTTTATCATAGATGCTGCAGCAAACACATTAGATGAAGTTGGTCTATGATAGAACAATGTACTTATCAGCAGGGATGAATCCAGGTGCCCCCTTTTTAAAATGCAAAAATAATTTTAGCAGTTCTGTTGCATGCAGGTAGTATGTTTTGGCAGGTCCCCCTTTCCAAAAGTCTGATCTACTTATTTAAAAGTATGTGTTGGCAAGTGCCTCCTTTTTTTTGCAAAAGTGTGGATCCGCCTCTGCTGATTAGCACTATATTCTGACATTTGAGTCTCATTTAATTGTCTCGTGTTTTGTCTTTAAAGAATTTTAAGATCTGATCTCATTATTAAGATGTGATAAAAAATTTTAATTGAATGTTAAAAGAAGTAGTAATTATAGAACAGAAAAATACTTTTGAATCAGAAGAATGAATTTGTGTTGGATGATTTTAAGTGAAAGTATCCATCAGTTTAAGTTTCTGATTGTTTTGTTATGTTTGATAGGAAAGTTCTGCAACTTCAACTATGCTTAGGAAATGATCAGTAGGAGTGTAGTATACATGCTTGAGTTGTATGCTATTATTTTTTTTTTGAGTACTTGAATGAATGTTGGAAAGATACAATTTACATCATTCCAAAATTGTAATTTGTAAATTACCCTACAAATTGTTATCTTTAATTGTTTCTTTATATTGGGCTTATCAGCGTACATTACTTCATGAAGTGTGTCGGGTCCATGAATGTATATAGAATTTCATAAAGTTTGATTTTCCTATTTTTGGCCCCTAGGAGGTCTGATGAAAGTAAATATAGAAAAGCACTTTTCACACTGTTAAATTTGGCTTTTGAGTACTGTAAATTCAGAAATAATTGTGTTCATTTATTAATGCGATTTCAAAATTTCACTCCAAAATGAGAGCTTTATTATTGCGATTTTAAGAAAACCTATTTGCAAATATAGTTACAGATATAAGAATGCGAGTTCTTATTTTTGTGACTAACACTCAGTCGTATTATTCGCAATAATAAAAACATCGCATTTATTTCTGAATTTACAGTATTTATTATAAACTTGTGTAAGATGTGGATCGTGTCTTTCTGGTATATATTCCATATTCTTTCTTTTAAATATTGTTGCATAGTTTTGTCTTGTACTGTATGGAGGTTGTAAAAAGCTTCCCCTTACTTGGGTTGTAGCTCTTACTTATTTTCGAGTACTGTAATGTATGTTCGAAAGATTCCAAAATTGTAATTTAGAAAATTCTTTGATTGTTGTGTTTATATTTGGCTTATTGGGGTACATTACATCATGAAGTGTATATATTTTATTTGATCCATGAATGTATATAGAATTTTATAAAGTTTGGACTTCTTATTTTTGGCCTCTGGTGTGTCAATCAAGAAAAGTGCTTTACAGCCAGTTAAATTTGGTTTTCAGATATGTATTATAGACTTATGTAAGATTCAGGTTGGGTCCTTCTGGCATATATTCATATTCTGTCATTTAAATTTATATTAGTCATGAAGTTTTGCCATGAAGCCGTGTTTAGAATGTAAGGAATTACATCTTTTTAATCATTCACATGCTGTATTCACATTAGCACTGCCAAATCTGATTTTTTACCACTGCTTTGATGTACATGGGGGTTAAAATTTCTAGGTAGGTTAGCATATTAAAATATGATGATTTAAAACTAATGATATCTAAGATGACATTTTTTGAAATGGTGATGCAAGATATGTGGTTAAATATGTTACGGGTTTTTATTGATGCATTTTAATTTACCACCAGTACAAGCCAGTATTATTTTTTGTTGCTTGTTTTCTATTGTTTGTTAAGAACAGATTCACCTAATTGGAATTATTTTGAAGGTGACAAGTCCATATTTTTGCCGCCCTTCATATTAGTGTTAAATAATCCAGTTTATCATATTTGAAATGATTGGAGAACTATTATAACTAATGAAGGAGGTTGGGGAAGTGGAGAAAAAAATTTACTTCTTATACATTTATTTCAAGTAAAAACAATCGATGGGAAGTGTTTTTTTTCAGTAGAATTCAACTAAACTGTTTCAACTTATTTTATTATTTCCCAACCATAGATACAACCCTTATTGGTATTTTTATCATAAAGTACGAGGGTCGTTAAGGCCCATTATTGGCCCAAGAAGGTGGCTCAAATGTGAAAAGTGGCTAGTTTAGTTAGTTCTACAATGGTCACATGACACATAGAAAACACTTTAAATGTGAAAATATAAGAAATTAATTAATTTGGTGCAATATTTGATAATTATTTTGTGGATTTTAATGTAGATCCCACAAAAACCTCACAATCAAACTTTGCACAATTAAAGATCTATCAAGTACAAATGTTTGGTAAGAATATCTTCCTGATGTTTTGGTGCGATCATATCTATTTTGAACAAAACACATAAAAAAATTAAGTATTTTTACAGAAAATGTTATATTCTTGTTGAAGTGGTCAAATATAACCTTTCGTTTTGTTGAAATGATGAAAAGTATTCAAGAAAAAATAATGAATTATAAAAAGACATTATTAAACAGCATTTTCACAACTACTTGTTATTATGTCAAAAAATCTAAAATTTGGGCCAAATATTGGGCTTAATGTACCTACTCCTTTGACTTTTTAAAAACCTTTAAGTGTGCAAAAATTTATGACTTACCACCTTTCTATCTATTTAGTGAGTTTTAAGTGAACCCCTACTTAATAAAAATAATTATTTATTTTGAGTTTGACAATTGTTATATTGTGTTTGTAAAAACTTTTAAAACCTGTATTTTGTTTTGTCTGTTTGCTACAGTTATTGTAAGTTGATTGTAAAGAAATCTGTATGATTTTGTGATGTCAGGAAATTTGTGTATGTTCTGACAACAGAATAAAAGAGAGTTAAAAATGCCAAATGATCTAATGATTAGATAAAAAAAATCAATGTTATGAAAAGTCTATACAATATGTTGGACTTACGAAAGCATACCTATATGTTGAAATTATTAACTTGTTCTGGAATCTTGTAATTGATGAGTAAAAATGGTTTTGGTATTTTTGTAATCATTTTTTCAAAATGTTACAATAGATGCAATCTTTTAAGGTTGGTATGCTAGCATGGAATATTATATATTCCAACATGATTTTCAATATGTAGTTAGTGACATAAAAAATTGTGATGATGGTTGCAAGATGGATCCTGTTCTTAATGATCTCTTTGTGTAACTGATAAATTTATCTAGTGTGCACAGATGATTATTTGCCTTTTTTGTTTTCCATTTGATTGTATTATCTTACTTTTTACAAATTACTCTGCTTTTGCTGCAACCTTTTACATTTCCCAGTACATAGCTAAGCAGTTTACCAATCTGACAATCCAGTTGATCAATTTAACTGGTACAATGCTGAGGTAAGAAACTTTTATTTCACTGCTTTACTAACAACACATCAATTTGACAATCCAACAGCTCAATTTAAATTGATCAACTGGATTGTCAGATTGGTAAACTGCTTTAGCTGTTGGTACTGGGAAAGGTAAAAGGTTGCAGCAAAAGCAGAGTAATTGATCATTTCACGGTCAGTTTGATTTGTTGTTGCATAATAAGTTCGGGGTAAGTTTTTATAATTCTAAATTAATGGTATGGAATTTGAGAATGAAAGTTCAGTCCAATGATTTATGATTTTTCTGGCGGTGGTGTGGGGATGGGTGTAAAAGGATGTGGATCTTGTCTTTCTGGCATACATCCAATACTCTTTCCTTGTAATATTTAAAAAAAAACAGCAAGGTTTCATGCATGCAACTGCTAATTCACAAAACCAAGATAAGTTAGAACTATGCAAATATAATAATCTTAAAATTCATTCTTCACTTTTGCCGGCAAAACCAGTCAAAAGAATATAATCACCTATTAAGTTCTGAGTACTTCTTTTACAATGTTTGGATGTTGGGTTTCCTATGTTTTGGTTCTAATGCAACTGATGAGAGGTTACCCATTGAAATGTACATAAAGCATAAAAAATTTACCATTTTTATTCAACATTAGTAATCTTGTATTTTATGAATGACCTCAGGTCACTTTTAGGCAAATTAGACAGGTCAACAAAGGTTGGAACTTGTTTGAATTTGACAAGGCACTTTAAATCATCGGGTAGGTCGCAAAGTCTCCCCCAAACTCCTTAAGCTCGCAGGTCGGATTTTAACCTCCTGGAAACTTATTTAATACAAAGTTCAATTATTATAAAATAAATTCCGTTATTGCAAATTTTAATCCCATAATTCTATTAAGATGCTTAAAAACAGAAAAAAGACAATTTGTAAAACTTAAGTAATTAAGCAACCTTTTTGACTTTGAATCAATTGCATGCCTTCAAAGAAAAATCAGAACTCTGATTAAACATCAATTATAGTAAACTAGGCACTGAACATCATTTATAGGAACTGCATATGAATTTACACGCTGCTTTGAGTTTTTTTCGAATGCAATGCTTCGCGTAACGAGATGTTCTTATTAGTATTTTGTCCTTTATTACTTTTTTCAGTATTGATTCATTAATGTTCTTTATACATTTAATGTATTGTATTAGTTTTTTTAATCATTTGATTAGTTTTTAATCCTATCTTTATATACAGATTCGTTTGTGACCATTCCAACTGCTTTTTGCATGCATCCGCTCACTTAGAACGTTCAAGTTATTAACTGTAATTTTTTTCAATTACATTTAATATCAGTGGTATTACATTTATGTTCATGATATAACCAACATCAAGAATGTTATCCACATTTATTGTTTATTTGAAGGATAGAACCAGATTAAGAGTTCAACACATCACTAAATCCCAATACGAACACAACACTAAAAGTCGATCCGTACCGCTATATTTGGTAGATTTGGTAGATATTATAAAATATTCAAGACGAAACAAGAAAAACCGAAAGGCAAGACAAAAGGGGACAAGTCGCAGACATGGCAATCTCAAGAGCATGATCAAGAGGGAACATGAGAAAAAGTGTACATATAAAACTAAAATCACACATACAACTATAAACAATGCAGATCCCATAAAAAACAAATACAAATTATACCTGAACACAGTAACTTTTAGTTACACAAAAGTGATAATTGCCTTGGTAATTGATCTTTGATAATTTTAGAAATAATATGAATATGTACAATCGGGAAGACCAAATAAATCTTTGATGGAGATCGCCTAGTTGATAATAATGACATTGTTGTCTTGTAGAGTATTCTGGTAGAGAGATATCATTGTCAACAAAGCAATAGCCCATTCTAAACAATTTTAAATAACACCACCACAAATACCCGGACAAAATAACTGGTAAGATATCACTGCTAGAGACTTAAATTTTCAATTTAAAAACCAAGCTTTTCTGCGGAACGAATTCCAGAAAGCTGACATATTATCATACAAAGACAATACAATCCGTATGTTAAAAATACTATGGATGACTAATGCCAGTGTTTTTAGTTTAAGCTTTAAAAGAAAATGCAAAAATGGGACACTTATTGGACAAATGGTACATAGAAGTATTTAAATTACCAAACCTTGAATCAAATTACATAAATTCTATTTTCACGCCAATTGTAAACATGGCACAAAATGGAAATTTCCTTCTAATCTGCTAAAGAAAAACCAATATTTCTTGTTTTACTTGTATTTGGATTTACTGTCAAAATGATGGGAAAATGTAATACTTCTTATCTGTATTATTTTAACCTTAGTACATATAAACAAATCTAAATCGGAAGCCTTATCCAGCGAAATTTCTGTGAAACATTATTTAAGTCTGACAGATTGGCTGGTGAATTCTCTCGGGATCCCTAGTTCACCAGCAGATGTATCGCCCCAGTGGCTTCAAAGTATAACGTTTTTCGAATGTTAAATGAAAATGGTGATTTAATAAGCTTTATTTCAAGGCGTTACCTCTCATTAGCAGCATTAAAATCAAACACAGGAATTCCAATCACATCATAGTTAAGAACTAAAAATAATAAAACGAAATAGAAAACCCCATCCAGCGGTATGGACAACTACTTGGTGCAATATGTTTTGAATCTTTTCTGTATTTTCGATGCTTTATATATAAATAGAGTAAAAAATGCAGCAAATTCCTGTAAATTATTATCTGATTAGTTTCATGTCAGACAACTGGACTGGTTAATACCCTCCGGGACCTCTGTTACAATAGCAGAGGCGTCGCTCCAGTGGTTTTAATATAAAAGTTTACTAAATGTTAAGGTGAATTTTGATATGCTATATGAATATTTCTACGATTACCTCATATCAGTAGCATTATTATCAAAACATTGGAATCACGAGATTCAATCAAAATAGGAGAATAACTAATCCCAATGTTTCCAAACAAATTGAAGTAGGAAACAAAATCCAGTGATATGGACATCTACATCCCCCTTGAACGTTAAAGGTTTCCAACCATACGCACACGATTCACACTTTACCCGCACACGTTTCACACGTTTCACACACCAAATTTGCACGTTACACGCAAACCACAAGATACACGTTGCATGTTGCAAGTTACAAGCAAAACGAACGGTTTCAATCTTGTGAATTTACATAAAAAAGATTACGGATGAAAATTTACGAAACAAAAAAAGTACCGTTTTTATAGGATTTATCAAAACCAGAAACATATATTGTACATATATGTCCTGTTATGACTTGAAAAACACATTTTGGACGATTTAAAACATTTTTATGCATATACTTTCTATATTTTGTCAAAACAAAAATGACTATAATAATGATTAAATTCTGATATTTTTGAAAAAATGACATATTCTCATGAACTCCTGAAATAATACCAAAAATCTGCAACACACTGAAAAAACTTGACACGAAACAAAAATAATTTAGCACTATGTATTCGTGTTTTCGGTTGGAATCATAATTTATAATTATTGAATAAAAAATACAATAAATTCTCCGGTAATTAAAATTCATACCAAAAACATGCAAATTGAAATAATTAACCAAAAATAAGTATATATAGTATAACCTGGGATCAAAACACACAGGGATAAGTGACTGTTAGTATTCTCCTTATAAATAACGTAAATAACTATGTCGTCGCTGTAGTTTTTCGGCAATAACTTAAGAAAAAAAAAATTTTAAAATACCCCCTTCATGTCTTAAGGTCAGAATTTTAAATTCAGATTGTATAATTGCATGCGTTCTTAACCAAAATGTTTCCAAACTTTGAACAAATATCTTGTCGCATGCCAAAATTATCTGGATTGCGTATTCATGTCTATACGTCAGAATTATAAATTCAAAATGTAAAATATATAAGTCACATGCATTTGTACCAAAATTATTCTAAGGTTAGAAGTATAAAGTTTAAATAAAAATAATATAAATTTGTAAGTTGCATAAATTAACCCCCAAAGGTAAAAAACATGTAAAAAAATATCTTGTTAAAAATGGACTGAGCAATAAACATCTACAGGTCTCTGGATTAAGCATTATTTTATTGCTATTATTAGGTCAGCATTTTCATTATGGAATGCATCATAGAATAGATTTTTTATAGCATTTTATACCACAAATTTTCCGAGATAGAAACGTGATTGATATCGCATTCTGGAAGTTATCTGGATTCTCGTTATCGCCGTGACGTCACAGATCGGTTGTTCGGGCGGGGGTGAAGCCATGCCTTAGCAACCATTACACTCTATGGAATCTCAGGTTATTATCTCTGAATTTATCACCTAATTAACGCATTGTCAGTTAATTACAAGTTAACAGTTGAATGTGATAGATAATTTTTAAGTCTATAATAGTGGTGATCATTTTGTCGTTTAAGTATCAAGACAGTTTAAGTGGTGAAGCTTTAAGCTGTTATCATGACTTGAAATTAAAACTTATAAACTGTAACAGTGTCCTTACAAGTTGACACAAATTATTTGGAAAAACTACCTAATTGATAGACTGGTAAATACAATTTCACCTAGAATATATTTTAAATAAAAAACCATATGGAAAAAGCAAAAAGGAATTAGCACAAATTTTTTAAATGACAATTAAGTTTTTGGTTTCTCTTCTCTAATATTCGTATTATTTCATAATTCAATATGTTATATGAGGAAGTTTGTTCTATAGAATCGTTATTTTCTAAAATCCTCTCGGGTTCAACTATTTTCAATTTGGAACATAAACAACACAAATTTATCGATAATTTGACTATTTTTCAGCGCGTTTTCTTTAATATGACAGGTAAATAATTAATGATATATATTTAATCAAAGATAATTTAAAAATAATTTCGTTTCGTGAAGACATAATATAAGAAATTAAAATTTTACCAATTAAAAATCACACGTTACACGATCAAAATCGACCAATGAAAACCGTTATGCAAGATTTGGACCACACGACACACGTTACACGCAAACAACATACACACGATCCGCATGTTACACGTACGCACATGATTCACACGTTATACGCACAAGATTTACACGTTTTTTGTGTGAACCTTTTAAGTTTCAGGGGGTGTACTAGTGGCAATACTTTTCGAATCCTTTCCGTTTTTTCAGTGCTTTAGAATTTAGGCAAATGCCGCAAATGTGTGTCAATAAATATTTGATAAATTTCATGTCCGACAAGTCAGAAGCATTGTCCCTGTTTGCTAGTATTTATAAACTAAACTTAATAATTCGTAAAATATTCTTTTTAAATGCATTAATGCTATAAACATTACTGTGGCCAATATAATACTGAACAGGTGAGCGTGGATCAGTGTGGGCAACTTATGAAGCTTTACGTAAAAATCTATACATATTGCCAATTTTCATTTTTTGTCGCTAAAACCTTTTTCGCATTGTTCAGCAAAAACAATCTTATTTAACCAGGAGGGATGGTCGAGAAAAAGACTGATAAGCTTTTTATCGAGTGCATATTTTTGTCCACCGATCTGGCCAGGAAAACCAAAGCTAGTTTTTGTAATAAATAAACTAAAAGGCAGACAATTTTCAAAGTCGGACTAAATAAAGGAACTTGTGCGGTTAAATTTTTAAAAATTATATTCGATAATTCTATGCGTAAAACACACTTACGACCAGATTAACAAGTTAATGTATGAGCAAATGGGAAAATGACAGAGAGATATATTGTTCAAATGAAATCACTGTATTGTCTCAAAGTTGACATTTTTCAAATTTCATCTGAAAACCGTTCTAGACAGTAGCCAATAAACGTAGGTTTACATTTTAAGAGAAGAATTTACAGCGATTTTTTCTATGAAATCATTTGGCGAAAGAGGTACTAAAATTAACATTGATATTTTAAAGAAAGAATTATGATTAAATGCCAGAAAATACATTTCACATCTTACTTACGTTCCTACCAAATATTTAAAATCAAATTGTAACTGCGTATAAAGCGTTTTCTGGATTTACCTTCATCAAATACGTTAGAAAATCAGTAAACAACTTTATGAATTTCGAGTGACATTCAAGTACCAAATGAAATATACAGTTCTTGACGTAATTAACGACGATAAGCCAAATATAAACATAAAAATCAGGGAAGTATGAAATTTTACAAATTACAATATTGGAAAGGTGTAAACTTATTTTTTCCAACATACATTCCAGTACCCGAAAATAAATAAGAGCACACAACGGGGAAGCTTTTCACGACCACTACACAGCACAAGAGAAAAACTCCGTAATAATATTGATATATTGATAAGAATATGGAATATATGCCAGAAAGATACAATTCATATCATACATACGTTCACAACAAATATTCAAGGTCGTTTGACCGGTTTCATCACGACAAAAATCCAAATTACTTACCTTAATACAGACAGCATATGAATAAGGATTTCACAATACTTCAAAACTTGATTGAACACCTGGAAGATCCTTTAAGAAAACAAGAAAACGTTTGTTAAACGAATACATCTGTATCTGATATGCAAACGAGAAAAGTTTTTTTTTTTACTTTCAATAGAAAGGTATTGTATGTTTTGAATGACATATTCTTTGGAGAAAGAGAATTTGTTACATATACGCCGGATTATCTTGCAACATTATTATTCGCTGACATTGACATCCGCATATGTGAGAAGATTGCACACAAAACAGATTGCTGGAAAGGTAAATATCTTTGTTGAGAAGTGATTGTGGTACCACAACTTGGTGGACAATAGCCAAACAAAAAAAAGCTAGTTGGACAATCTAAGCAAATAATAACAATTAAAAGTGTGTCATTCTTCCCACCAAAAAAATATAAATAATAAAGTAAATAAATAATATAGCTTAAGTGCAGCTAGAGAGTGGCACAATTTTTGAAGTGGTACTTTATTCAGATTATCAATCTGTATGTTGATAACAAAAATTAGAAAAAGCATATCATAGAGTGGTATAGTTACGTCATCGTTAATTTTACATCAAACTGCGAATTCGTCATCTAAAAAACATGCAAAAGTTTTTTATATGTAAGTTGCCTTTATATTTAACACATCCATCACAAAAAATATCAAAAATCTATGTTGCTAACACTGACTTACCTTTTTACAACAAATTAATTATTTAATTTTCCCAAAATAAGTTTCCTGAATAAGATATCTATTACATTTCCAAAACTGTCACAATTGATTTATATTTTTCCACGCATTACACTTGCAGAAGTTTAAATTAACGAATAAATAATAATAATAATAAGAAGAATAATATGCAGATTTAATCAAATTACCTGTGTATTGAATGACATTACTCTGAATAGCATTTGATTAAAATGCCAAATATCTTTTAAGCAACTAATATTTTGATATTAAATGAAACACCTTAAATGTCGTAATCATCTTTGTGGTCAGTTTTCTCCACGTTTTGTAGTCACGAATTATCTTGCCAATATTAACAACAGTTAATTTAACAGCTTGATGAAGTATTTACCGTAAAGAAAATCTAAACCATCTTCCGTTTGCAAATCAATTAAAATGTATATCCGAGGAAGATTCCTATACGGAATTGTATTTCAGATTTTTTTTTTCAATATTGGATTTTGCTTACTACCAACTTTATTTGGCATTTCATTTATATTGTTGTGACGTCAGACTATTCATGTTTTTCATGAATCTACGGTGAGGAAAGCCTCCAGACAGAGTATAATCATGTTAGCTGGAAACAATTTTAGTTAATTAGTGAACGCTACTTGTGGCAATACATCCAAACGAACCCCTTTCTATATGCATTTTACCTATTTCCGTTAGCCGGGAGTTCAAATGGAAGTCTATCCCATTTAAATTCAACATTAATATTGAAAATGTCAGTGTCGTATATTTAAGGTTTTTAGGTCAGTTTTCTGTACGATTACACTTTCCAAGACATAAGTAATGTACATCGGTTCATATAAAGTGTCTTGTTATGTACATGACCGAATTAGTATAGTTAACCAGTCCGAGACAAAGTTGCAATTCCAGTATAGGCCAATCTGACTTTTTATGCGGAAATATTTTTGGAAATATTTCGCTATTTTTAAGAGGGTTCATTGTGTATTAAGTAAAACATTTGTATTGACTTCTGTATTGCAGTGCAACAGGGGATAAAATAATCTATCAATTTGGGTTTATTTGACACCCAATGCTTCCCTATGATCGACTTGACCAGATAGTTGCCTTTAAATTTAAATGAAAAAATAGGGAGTCAATTTATCAAAAACTTTGAAGAAATGGACGTATTGACATTATCTTTTTTGTGACAGAAAATGACAATTTGGTTAAGTAGCTGGATTAGAAATAAAAAAATTAAAGGAACTGAAACAATATAAGATGAAGCGTAAGGGTAAAAATAGGCTGTTCTTCAGTTGTCACTTGATATAAGAAAGAAAAGACGTGGAGTAAATGTCAAGGAAACGGCGTCACATCTGATCAAGCAGAAAACTGAAAGTTCAGAATCCAACGGTCACCTGAAGGCTTCAAGACGTGTGGAGTCGGAGTCTGGAACGAGCATTTAATAGCTTCATTCCCAAATTGTATACAGCTCACTAACACCAACATTTTGCCTTGAACGTACAAACATTTGTTTTCAATTATTCGAGTTAACATCAAGATTTTCATCTTTTTAGCAGTCCACGCGGGGTGAGCATAAACGACTGTATTTATCATCGTTATTTGTCATAGATTTTTTAATTCTTTATTTTAATTATTTAAACAGAAAAACTTAGAAGGGAACATTTATTTTTGGCTCAGAAAATTATGAATATTCAAGATAATTAAACTGAATTTTAAAAAGAATTCGAAGATACCAAAGGGGCAGACAGAAAGCGTTTAACCAAAAGACAGACAAGACCTTGGCCAACAAAAAAAAAACAAAACCAAAAACAAAAGACAAATATAGTACGCACAAAACTACTGAAAACTAAAGCTAGAGTAACACGAACCCTACAAAACAAGGGTGTGTCATGGAAGGGTTAACAACTTCTGCTCCACTAATAGCACACGTTGTGTTAGTCAGTAGTCAAACCCGGTGTATAGTCGCAATACTATTAGTCACAACCGGTATTGGAACGGATTTGTTATCATTTGCGGAATGAATAATTCGTATCTGTCAACGAAAACATTATGGCGACCGACCCTTGGTTTAGTAGCTTTCTTGTCAGCAGGAACCCTCTATCAGTTAAATTCATAAAGGAAGCACAAGCCCTGGAGTAGCGTATCACACTCCGTTCGACTGGAATGTTGCTAGACATGAACGGAAAGTTTAAAATGTGAAAACCAAAGTCATCTCTCTTGTCGTTTTGTTCCTAATCCGCCTTTATTGTCAATTTCTGGTTGTAGTTTAAGGTATGAAGCAGATCTTTCTGTTTTTGTAGTATCCTTTATTTCAAGTTCAATTGGATAGATACGGTCAACATAGTCATCGAATTTAGAATTATTCAGTTGAAGAACATCATCTATATAGCGGAACATGAAACCAAAAGATTGAGCCAACTTTTTCTCTTTTCTCTGCAGAAGGCTCTGTATAAGCAGTTATAGAAAAAACAATCAAAAAATTCAGGGGGTTATCTTATTACATTGAATGCTTGAAACATTCATTTCAGTCGATTTCAGACGTTTATGTAATACTTTTTAAAAATCAACCTTGATAGTGGATCATTCCTGAACAACGGCTTACTGGAAACATTGCTATTTACAAAGTTAAATCCGTAGAATTGTAGACTTATAACAATCATAAGCTGTTTTGGGGAAAATTATTTCCATCTGTTCGAACATAAAATTAAATAAATAACTAGGATTGGAATAATAACCAAATTTATTAAAGAACAATTACTCAACAATAGACAAAATTTCAGTTTTTTGAAGTTTCGCGTTCGATCTGAAATTTATGTATAAGCAAATATATAAATTTCTTCTTAGTAAGGTCAGGTGAGAACTAAAGCGAAATGGAAACATGTACATGTATAAACAACTAATTTAATGTTATTAACATTTTATCACTGTCTCAACGTTTAACATCTATTTTAACAGCTGTAAAATCGGGCTTTCAACGATATTGTGAGACAAGTTATTCAAGGAGCGGTGTTAATCAAATGTGGATATTAAAGAACTCTAAAGACTTGAAGGAAATTTTAAGATCTAGATCCATTTCAGTCTGTGACAGCATTAAAACATTTGATTTCTCTACCCTCTATACCACCATTCC
>JARWCS010005748.1:0-17350 GCA_034783895.1 Geukensia demissa
TGGGTAAATGTGATGAAATATTCACGAAATCGAGCAATGTTAAGTGATAGAACATCTGTATATCGACAGCTAAATTAAATATTTGAGCAACTTTCTTTCTTTTTCTGTGATTTCCTGACGACAGTCTGCCTCAAATGTGTGAAGAGAAACCCGAAAACAAGATAAATGCAAAAATAACGTAGCTAGAAAACAAAACAAAACCACAAATATAGATACTAGGGACTACAAATAAAAAATCCGACCAAATAAAACAATTTCTGTCCTTTCCATGAATTTAACATCTATTTTAAATTGCATTTCATATATTAGATTTTTTTGCGTTGTTTTGTTCCAAAACATTTTTTTTATTCGAACACGTAGATATATTTAGCTTTCATGGGTATATATTAATACTTAAGATATTACAAAGGGGTACGGTCTAGAATGGGTGTCCATAGCAAATTCAAAAGAACACACTAAGATTTAAGAAAACTAGATAAAGCTTTAATGAAATTAAATATGATGACAGTCATGCGTAAAAAGGAACAATATTATTTGTAGCAAAACTTCAATCCTCGTCCATTAACTTCCGGCTGAATATGCAAATGGACACCCATATTAGGCCACACCTACAACGACAAAGAACCAATAGTCAGTATGGCATTTACATATTGTCAGAAATAACACAGCTGGAGGTAAAAAAAGAGAAACCGAATTAAAATTATATATGCTACATTTCCTTGGAAAATCTCACGTTGAATTTAAAGTATTTACCACTTTTAATTAATGAAGACAATTTTTTTAGATTAAGTGCACAAAATTTCGATCATCCAGATGAATTAGAGTAAATTTAATTCTTTAGATAATGTTGATGATTTTTTACTACGCATTATTGTTAATTTAAACTTTATTTGCAGTCGACCAATTTTTTAATATGCAGTCTGGGTGACAAAGACTTATCCAAAGGAACAAGACGCACACAAAAACACTTAAATAATTAAAAAGAAAAACAATGGAATGGTAGAAAGCATAATTATCTCTTCATATATATTCTCCGTTGGACGTTAGTCAACAAACGATTAACTAATCAATCAATTATAGTTTTTGAATTTGCTGGGTATTACTTAAAAGAATTAACTGTGATTAAAACATAAAAACCTGTTTTTAAAGTATTTAATACTTTTACTGACAGTTAATATATATATTGCATACAATAACATATATTTACAGATGAGAAACACACGGTATTGTATATGTAAGACATATGACAAAACATTAAAATGTGTTGTCGGTCCATATCATGTCTCGATAATGCAGAACAAAAACAAACGATGAACATGAAAGTTAAGGGAAAGTGATGCATCTATAATTACATCTAGTTAAAGGTATCTATAATTACATCTAGTTAAAGCATAATTGGAAATTGTCATAACCATAAAAGGTTCTATATCTTAAAACTAAATTTCAAAACTTTCAGTAAATCTGGATCAAATGCAAATTTTAATTTCCATACGATTCCATGCATTCATGTCTTGAAAACAACAAAAGCATTCATTTTTAATTTTTTCAGTATTTCTAGCTATTGATAGGCAAACTGAGAAAAATGTATACTTATTTACAAAGAGAAAATATAATTAAAATTAGTAAAATATTTAGAGGAAATTGAATGAACTCTACATTAACTGGGGAAGAAAAGACCGAAAACTACTAATATTGGTAAAAGAAATAAAAGTAATAACTGATTTAATATGATTTACGGGTCTTTGAATGCAATGTGGAAGACATCGAATTCCAAATTATGTAAATGAAATTTTTGCAGGCACTATTGAATTCCAAAATATTAAAATTTGATTTTTGCATCCACTATCGAATTCCAAAATATGTAAATGTAATTTTTGCATCCACTATCGAATTTCAAAATATGTAAATGTAATTTTTGCATCCACTATCGAATTCCAAAATATGTAAATGTAATTTTTGCATCCACTATTGAATCCAAAATATGTAAATGTAATTTTTGCATCCACTATCAAATTCCAAATATGGAAATGTAATATTTGCGTCCATTGAGGAAAAACAGCAAGATTTATTTGTTATTTAATCATTTGATATATTTTCCTGCTGGAAGAATCACACTTTAGAAATCAGTACGTGGTAGATGGTCAATAATTGAAACTAGACAAAAAATCAATGAACAGGACGAAACCAAGGACTATTTACATTCTTTCCTTTATCTTAATTGTTTGTAGCAGAAACACCCGTAATGAAGACAGTCGAGGTAGAGCATTTTGTAAAACATCCTTTTGATCATTTACAATTACAATTAATGCCATCGAAGCGCAGCACAGTCGCGTGGAAGGTTAGTGATGAACAAACGTGACACGAGTTAGAACACAGACAAACAAACGTCAACACTCAACATAAACGTTAATATGAGAAAGGTCAACCTATGGATAGCGAGCGAACTCCGTAGGCAAAGTATCATCCTCTTCGACAACATCGTTGGTCAGATTCTCACCTGAGCGCCAAATTAACAAAGATTGTTTGGCCTCATAGTGCGATAAAATAAGCATCCATTTCTACCACATTTCTACAACACAGAGTTTGCTTAGCTCGCTTATTACCCCTGATTCAAAACAAATATACAAAATAAAATATACATCATTAATCATGCTTCAGTTTTGTCTTCCATTTGAATATATTAAGTCTTGTTGACTCGATTAAAGCTTTTCTTGAGAAAGAAAATTTTGTCAAAATTTAGGAAAAAAATAGTGTCAACGGAAAAAAAGAAAAAACTTCGTTAAAAACTTTGACAGATGAAATATGATATCATTTTTCTTGAAAATGTTGCGAACTTTGATGGGAGTTGGCCATGTAGACTAATGATTGGAAATTATGCATTTTTTGTATAGTTCAAGTTTGAAAGTGTTATGATAAAAAATTGATAACATTAATAGGGCTTTTTGACAATAAAATAAACGACTTCTTTAGAAAAAACACCAACTGTATATTGGAAACAGAAACATATTTAAAAGACAGCTCCATTCTTATAAGGTTCTTCTTTTGCTTTTATCAGCCCCCACAAATTTCTGAAATGCACGCAAGACTGTGTCGTAAATATATCAAATATTTTTGCTTAGATGAAATTTTTCAATTTAATTTCGAACTGTTCTTATCCTAGCAAACGCTGGCACACCAACCCTTATTGGTGATACGCTTCTGAATAAGCCTAAGCCATCTGGCGTTCGCGTTCTGACAAATGAAGTTGTCATAGAATCGGCATTGAGCTGCGCGGGCGACTGACCTTTGCTTAGGTTCATTTGCGGTGATAGCATGTTGGTCAACGTGCCGTCATTTCTTGACCATCGCGTAGCTTGATTACCTGCTGTGTTCAATGTTTGTTCATCACCGGACTTTTGTACAGAAGACGTTATACGAACAGTCCTAATTGTGCTGCCAGCTGGATTCATCGACGAAGAACTACCAATTGTACCCGTTCTGAGGCCGTTCATGCTACTGCTACCAATAGAAGTTGATTCATCAGTGCTTAAAGCTCCAGCATTTGTAGACGACACTGATGCTAAACTACCGGAGCTTTGAGACCCAAAAGAAGAAATTGGTTGAATGAGGGAATCCCCCATGCTAACTGGTGGAGGAGGGGCCATATTTGAACTGGATGCCATAACGGCCGCCATTCCTGCATTATCTAAATCTAATCCGTCTGTCATACCATCAACCATATTTTCAACTACGTCCATGGTTCCACCAACTGCTTCAGCTGCCATATCTGCCATTCCATCAACTCCGTCGCCCATCATATCACCCGCGCCCTTCATCCCGTCAAAACTGTCTTCCATTGCGCCCTTCATCCCGTCAAAACCGTCTTCCATTGCGCCCTTCATCCCGTCAACACCATCTTCGAATGCGTTGTTGATCCGGTCAACACCGTCTCCCATGTTATCTTGAATATCTCCAAGTGCATCGTTTATATCACCACCGATTTCACCTATTTTTTCACCGATATCCTTAATTCCGTCTGTTTCAATATCTATCTCACCATTGACGTCACCTCCGGCTTCTGGCATATCAATTCCATCAAATTCCAAGTTATCCCACCTATCATTGACGTCTCGGTTTTGTCCGTCGTCGTCATTTCGCATTCCCCACCGTTGACCACTAAACTCTCTACTATCATCGCCATCTGAAATCTTGCTGTCATCGTTACTGTCATCATCAGAATCTTTGCTATCGGAGCTGTCAGATTTTTTATCACTCGAATCGCTGTCAGATTTGCTATCACTCGAATCGCTGTCCGATTTGCTATCACTAGAATCGCTGTCATCAGAATCGTCGCTATCAGAACTATCATCGCCAGATTCGCTGCTATCGTCATCAAATTTTATCTTGACTACATCTTCGTTTATTTCAAATTCATAATCTAGAAATATATGTAAAATTCATAAGTATGCATAATCATCACAAATTGTTCAAGCAACCTTTATTCAAAATTAAATTTAAAGTTTTTATCAAAACCAGTACAGCTTGTGTTACTGTTGGCGTTCCTAGAGACTTTTGACTTCGAACTCTACAACGGTTGTCATCAATGGAATGTCTATGAAAGTGAAAAGATACGGGGAAAATGTCAGAGAGACCATACTCCAAAAAACACCCCAGAAAAACAGAGAGAATTTAGAAATTTAGAGGTCTCAAAAAGGCCTTCAACAAGAATGGAGAAACACAACCTCCGTGAAAAGCTCTAAATCGCCCCCTAATAGATAAAACGTGTATAAAAAATGCTGCTCTTACCTGAACATTATTAAAAATTACATGTAACAGAACATTTACAACAATGACAAACCCATGAACACAATTTATGACATGGGACATGCAGGGAAATGAGATGAGGTAAATGATATGTTTCTGCATGTTGGAAGGACAAAGACATTTTAGATTTTGAAAAAAGGAAACGAAAAAAAAAAATAATAAAAAAGTACGGAAATATTCACATATTAATTTGTTGCGAGTTTAGATCATAGCTTTATGTATACAACGCGGTAAACTTAAAGTCATCTTCAAATTTCGCAATGCAGTTTCTGCCTTGTTGTAACGCGATCACAAGGTTAAATTCTTTTTGACTGTGTACATGTGTCATTTATACAGCAGATGTAAACGTTGGACCGGCATAGAAAATATCATAAATAGAAGTAAACCTGTGTTTGTGGTATTTTAGTTAGTTAACATAAGCAGAAAAAGAGATATGTTATTTCCGATTTTCACCAATCGGGATTGCATACATAATTTGTATTTTCTGTAGGATTTGTCTCCCTTTATGGTAGGTATCTCAATATAGGGCAAACGCGAAATTCATAAATTTATTTTTTAATCTTTAATTGGATCAACAGGTCGACACTGGCAAAATCACTTATTAATTATTTTATTATTTATTATTGAATTATTTATTTATTTTCCATTAGCATTATTAATTTTTGTCAGTATGTTACCTATTTATGAAAAATAACAAATTGCCCATTTCTCCTGTTTAACAGAGATTGAGATTTGTACAGAAACTTGGGAGACAGAATAATTTATATGAGATGGCCTGCATCTAACAAAGTATATATTACAAACATCTGCATTTCAACTTAAGGCCATCAACGACGGACAAAGATTCACACGCTAAGAGAAACTGTAAAAGGCCAAATAAGCCCATTCTCCCATTACGTCTCTTCATTATGCTGGTTGTGTAAGATATGCCTACCTTTTTGCATCTTTCGTTATAAAAGTTTAAAGGGAGAAATTCAGGGAATTTTGGGCTTTTTTCATCTTAAACAGAAATGAAAATTTTGTATTTTGCGAACATTTATTAGAGATATTTGAATTGATAGTTTCCCAGTGTAATGTTTGTCCAACTGAAAAGTAAAATAAGAAAAAAAATCACGAGGTAATTGTATTTATGTTAATCCATAAGATGATAAAACATTGGAAATTGATATAAAAAATCGAAGATAACAAAGGGGCAGATATGATATAGATATAACATAATTTTATTCAATTTTACAGTTAAAAACTGTAAACGCAAGACGAAGCGAAAAACCAAAATAAAAAGGTAAGACCTAACACAAAAACAAAACTTCTTGGAAACACTGACTTTTAATTACTTCCCTATTGCTAAACTCGCACACACAAAATGAAAATAAAAACTTTCCAAACATGTTTAGGCAAGGAATTATTTTTTATGTTTTCTTAAAATCCCACTAGAACCAAGAATGAACGACATAAATTTAAAATAATTGAAATGCTCAAAGAACCATTAGTTGGAATTTAAGTGAGACCATAAAATTTAAATATTGACATATGTTTCCTTTAAACACAACGCATGTAAAAAGTACCAAGATAATTTATATTCAAGTTTTAAAATTAATAACATTTATATATTTTTCCCCAAATATTGTTTTTCGTTTTTTAGTTACATATTGTCTTTCAATTAATTTTTTGACACTGACAATTGATTATTTATTAATTCTCTATAAGGAAATGTTAAATATTCCCAATAAAGAAACACAGAATTTCTTGTAATTCACAATAGCGAATGTGTTGATCAAATAGTGACACAAACCATACATGGGAAATGCATTTGAGTGATATTATTAACGCCAGAATGCCCAACGGTAAAACCGTTAATAAACAATGGTAACATGACTTTTATGTGTGTTACATGATCTACCATATACGCAAATATAATTGTTATAATGTGTACCATCTTAGAAATACGTAAATATCCCTATATGTATAGTTAATGACTAAGAGTTAAGAATAATACATGTACATTAAAAAACAACATTCTATCCACAAAGTTTATTACGCCCGTGCTAGGAGAAATGTCTTCATGGGATAAACCAGAATAATAACAATAGTTTTGTTGCGAAATCAGAAAGTATATATCAGAGTTATGAACGGACAACCCTGTCAGACAACGCCTTTAATATCAAATTTTAAATATGATGAAACGAGAAAATTGTGTTTCGTTTAAAATTTGTGTCCTTCGATAAGAAAAATATAGTTTAATTGTAATTGGGGTTTCAAACATCAAAACAATTTCACCTAAATTTGGCGCAGCTGATTATAGTTAAAAAAAATAATTTAAAAACAACATTTTGTGAAAATTTTTCAACATTTTTACAAGTGCTATATTCGTTATGATGGTATCACACTTGAGTGTATAAAATAGCAATGAGAATGCTTGCTGAGCAATACCGAGTGGAATTCATTGATAATTATGTTATAAGAAAATTCTTACATTGACAAACCTTTCAACACAGCTAGATTATATGCACGAATCATCACTGTTTTATTACTCTTTTAGTGTATATGTTATTACTGTAAAATGTTTCGCTGTCCATTATAATGATTCATAGTCATACAGCTAGAATCACTAATCAGCTAAGTATCGACATTAAAAAAAATCTAAATATTTTTTAAGTTGGGATGAATTATAAGAAGCGCATTGTATGAAAAGATATAAAAAAAATTATCAAAATAAAATGAGTTTGACCACATGCAAATATTTAATAAATCACAACGCACTGACATTCGAATAATGACCAAATTCGTTTTAACACCTATCATACCGTGATCGACATAACAATTAAATAAAACATAAAACTACGCACCATTATGAGATTTATTTAGGCTTATATTGTCTTTACGAGCTTTATGCTTATATTTATGTTGTCTTCACGAGATTTATGCTTATGATTTTATTGTCTTCGTTAATAAAAGAGGTTCATAGCTTTTAAAAAAAATTGAACAAAAATGTTTATAATTGAGTTTTGACTCATGATTAGTTCAATACTGTTATTTCGTAGCAGTAAAAAGAGAGAAAAACAAGATGAATTGTACTTACTATCGTCTAGAATATCTTGGTCGGTTACCCAAACGTCATTGTTAAATTCAAAGAAATCTATTTTCTCGTCATCTATAAAATAAAAATGATCAGCATCAACAAATGACAAAAACCTACGCCAAAAGTGTGTAAGCACATTCTTAAACATTTAAACAAGACTATATACAAGAATCGGTACCAAATAATTAATTCAATTTGATTGTATGAGAGAATAGAGCTTCTCGTTTAGTACAGAACTTTAGAAACAACTGATGTTTGAAAAATATGAATAAATGCCCTTATCTGTTCAATTTGTCGATACCATGCTCTTGAATTGTTCTTGTTGAGATTTTTTGCCTTATTTTAAATTTTCTAGCATGATTTGGACTACAAATGGCAGGTAAAAAACTAATTGCGAATTGGGAAATATGTCATAAAAAGAACAGCATACCGCCTCGGTGGTGTAATGGTTAGCGTGCTCGCCTCGAGTGCGGAAGGTCGTGGGTTCGATCCTCGGCCGGGTCAAACCAAAGACTTCAAAATTGGTATTTGCTGTTTCTCCGCTAATCACGCAGCATTAAGGAGTAAGAGCAAAGACTGGTCGACCCAGAGTCAGAATAATATGTCTGGGTAAAGTGGCATGGCTTCCTGCGGAATGTTGCTTTCGTGAGCTAGCACGTTTAAAATCCGGCTCAGCATGTCGGTCTAGTACAAAGCAGGGTTCATCATCATCATTTATTAATATGGTCTCGTCCTGAATATGCATGAAATATTTTCCAATGGACGTTAAGCAAAATTCAATCAATCTAAAAAATGTATAGTAGATGTATACGTTGGGTTATAAGATACATGTATATAGTTTTAGCTACTTCATTACATGTTTATTTTATTGACTGCAACAGCTGTGTCTGATCCGAATGCATATTTTTGTTTTTCATGGTGTCAGCGGAAAATACATATACCTTTGATCTGTCGCGTACGCTTGAACTGTATTTCAACCTGATATTAGTCATGGTATGGCCTAACTGTTGGGTCATTGTATTCGAAAAAACAACAAAAACAGGTACATACTATGTACTTAGTATTTAAAAAAAAAAGATCTAAAGGAGAACTTTTATACAATCATGTCGAATAAAAATTAAACGAATTTGTAATTAAGCCTTCAATGAATTAATATTAGATTCAATCTCAAGGTAAACAAATATATATGTGTATATGTAGGAAGACTTCAAGAAATTTATTTCGGCTGGAGGATATCATTGGCTTTACTGTCCGCTACATTCAGGACAAGAGTCTCTGCAGTTGATACATCCATAATCACCGACTTTGGATTGAAATGAAGTTGAGCTACAAGTGGATGTTACCTGTCTACAGTTCAGAGGCTGGACTGGTCTATAGTTGTCTACGATGGTTGTAGTAGTAGGGAAAATAGCGCCATCGCCATTTAGTTGACGAAATTTGTTTAACTGCAACATAAGTAAAGTAAAATTTCTATGATAGGTTACAATTTCAGCGGTGCTATATGATTCTTATAAATGTGTTGTCAACAAAAATACAATGCCGTTGATATTTATTTGAAACATTATCCGTTTTCTACGTTCTTACGCATAGGCATTGCGGATGTATCAACCTGAAGCATTTCTTTGTAAACTGAGGCGTAGCCGAAGGCTGTACATTGGTGATGAATTGTGTTAAAACCTCAATGCCTATGGGTAGAAACGTAGATTACGGATTTATTCCAGGCACGCCCTTACGATGACAGTTTTTCTCTGCAATACCATTTCAAACTACAAAGCAAAAGTTATTAAAGTTTTTAACAAAAAGAGAATTGATCACATGATTATAAGGTCAAATATACCAGCGTGAAGTCAGATACCTATGGTATCTGCCTACAGTTTCTTCATTTTAATTGAATCGGCACCTTAATAACAACTATATAACAACTAACATCGATATAGACAAAACCGCTCAAATGACATTCACACAAAATGCGGATAAAAACATTGACGTCAAAACACTTGAAAAACTCGGAAATTATATATTATTGCAAACTGTCCGTTTCAAAATTAAACATCTGTTTAATAATAACAAAGTTGTAAAATGTCCATTTTTAAAAACAACAATTAGATTGCCACTATATATGGAAACGACAATATCATTCCTTAACGACTAGAGGGAGGCCAGTGTTTTGTATAAATGTGTATGTTACTAATCAAAAGTCGACATTTTTGAATGGCCGGAGATAAGCAGTGTTTTTGTATACAAATTTACCAATGTTGAATTAATATGGAGAATTTTTATATGGTATATGCATATTTCAAGTAGTAACCTCTCAGCGGTAACATTTAAACCAAAACATAGGAAGTCTAAGATCCCAAAATAGTAAAAGAACCACTTAAATCCAAACAAATCAAATGGGAAGCCAAATCCGACGGCTGGTACAACTACTAAGTGTTTCCGTTTTCATCTTTACATGTACATGTAGAAGAAACGAATATGTTTTTGCTATTCCGAAGCGTTAGTTATGCTTCATGATTTTCTTGGTAATTTATTTGCTTGTTATTTGCTATATCCCCTCCGCCTGTAGTGAATAACTGCTAAAATTTACAAATTTAATGAAATAAGAAATTAGATAAGAAAAGAGGGAAAGCTGGCCAGATCTTTTGGTTTCACGTTCCTATATAAAAATGATGTACTTTTACAGATTTTACAGAATGATTCTAAATTTGGTAGCTATAGCAATCTCATCCTTCCCATTAAACTTGAATTCAAGAACACTACAGAAACTAGAAGCTCTGCTTCACACTTAAATATCTTCAAGAAATATGCGGCATTAGGGGTTGAAAATAAATCATTACAACAAGAGAGATGACTCAGATTTTCATGTTGTGAACTTTCTGTTTATTGGTAGCAACATTCTAGCATTGCCTGCATATGATGCTTCCCGTTGAAATGACTTAGTTGACTTGTACAAAATATCGATTAAAACACAACCGGTGCCATCTGTGGAGCTTATAATGTAACTGCCTACCCTCCCAAAGCACCTGAGTTCACCCTCGTTTTATATGGTTCGTGTTGTTCAAGCTTTAGATTTCTGTTAGTGTTTTGTTTACAGTAGTCTTTGGACTCGGTCCTTTTGGTCATGATCTCATCTATCAGCTGATTTAAAAATTTTCGTTTGCACCCTTGATATCCTATTATATTTTTATTTTCTTTTAAAAATGTTTAAGACTTCCAGAGAGAATGATAGGATCTTATCATCCCTCCACTTCCATATAGTGAATGTCTTTTATTCCTGGTAACGTTTACTTTATTTGAAATAATCACAATTTTATTATATTTTGGATAATGGCGATCGATTGACACGATTTCGTAACAATTTAGTTGAATCTTTAACTTATTCTACAAAAAACCAACAAGGATAATAAGAGATCCGAAATGCAAGATTCAATACCGAATCCTTACTTCGACTTTCAGTATCTTAAATTCCTGATTCAAAAATAAAAATTCAATATATGTGTTGCAACTCTTATTTTGATTCCGAATTGTTACAAATGTCGGTTTTTGGTTTTAAGATTTGCAGTTTTTCTATATCGTTTTGTATTGAAATGCAAATAAAACCTGGAGTAGATGTCAGGGATACCGCACTCTATCTACGAGAAAAAAAGGAATTAATAAATCTTAAGGTCTCCACAATGCCTTTACCATGTTTACGTGAAATAATAGTGTTCTTACCTGAATAATATGAAAAAAATGAACATGTCCCTAAACATTCAACACAAAGGCAAATCTATTAACATAATTTTGACTTGGAACAAGCACATGAGACATGTGTTGGGGTAAAAGTTTAGATTGATTTCAACCTTCCGCAACCATGGGGTCAAATGAAAAATCAGGGAAAACAAAAGCAGTAACATACAATGACATACGAACTATAAAAAATCAATCAGAAATTCACCCAATTCGAATAAAGCACATGAAATTAAATTAATGTACTAAAAATACATACGAACAAAAAGATACCTCTCTAATGAATGCACGCAGTTGCTGAAAGCAAGTTGAGATTGGGATTCCTGATGACATCAAAGCTACTAGCATGAAATATCATCAAACACAGTATGTTCGACGATATAATACTGTGCTGTCAATACAAACGGGGAAAGGCAGATGAATACAATGCCAAATTTATTAATATCCGTGTAAGGTAGCGATAAGTGTAAATGTATCATAATGTATCTCTCTTGTATTTTACTTTGCCGTATCTCATTACTTGTCTTTTCAGGAATGACCATCTTGTTTATTTTGGACGAAACATTGAACTGACCTACAAAATTATTGTGTACCACTAGCGGAGCATATACGAATTCCGCTACATCATGCTTATGACATTTAATATGTATATGGTAATGGCCTTGATTGATTATTTGTATTATGCTTGCTTCTAATTGAAAAGGACGCAGGTTTGATTCCCAATCAATTCAAACCAACAAAATGAAATTGTTATTCTCTGCTTCCCTGCTGCACACGCAGACTTTAAGAACAATAAAATGATCAGGCACATGTAATTATATAGGAAGCACATATGGCGCAAACTTTCGTTTTTGTTTTTTTTTTTTTTTTTTTTTTTTTTTTTTTTTTTTTTTTTTTTTGTTATCGCATTTAGGTTAGTTTTCCGTTTCGTATTGAATAGTTTATTTCGTGTTAGAGGCTGATAGATCGCCTCTATTTTTGTGTACATGGCATATGTCCGGTGAAATACGAATTTATTGTTTTTACTATTAGTATATCCACCATTAATATGGTATTCGATCTGCGATCAATATAGGTAAAAATATACATTAATAATTTCCACGTGTAAAAATATTATTCGACACGAAAAGAGAATTAACAAAGAAACTCAAAGGACAATCAAGATCACTGCCAAAGGAACAGGAAACAACAATAGCGCCGTGCATAGAGAGTAAAAAAGTCAACACGAACCCCATTATAACAAAAGGGTGAACAATGAAACTAACTTGGAAAGTTAATACTTCCTGTCCATCTACTGACACCCAAAGTGTAAATTTCTTCAGTATAAAATATTGAGTGCTCACCTGATACTCGGAAAGGTAGACGGTTTCCTGAAAGACGGTCCAGATGACATTCTCTGTACATGGGGGTGTTGTCAAACTTCCGCAGTATCTATAATAACATTTGGTGCTGCTAGGAAGCAGCTGTCTCAGTGGAAAAGCAGGGATTTCGGTGAACTCGCCTTTAGTTAAAGTATAAGTAAAATAATATACATGTACGTGCAAACTATTTAATAGTCTATTTGTGAAAAAGAGGCGAACTAGAGGGTCAATGGTCTTGTGTCATTTAACCGGTAATAAGACCGAAATAAATGGCGGGTACCAAGAAAATATAACTATTACATTGAAACCTGCGTCTAGTCGTCAAAATAATTTGAGATATCTATATCAAGCTGCATATGATGTATTTGACCGTGCGGTCTTAAGGAAGATTGAAATGTTTTCTTAACAGACGTACGCACTACGCACAGTTATATACTACAATCCAATCAATCGCTTTATTAACGTAAGCATATTTTACAGATCTGTTTCAAAAACAAAAGTAATACTTTTGAATTTATACTTAACGACTTACCTACGTCGTTAATGTCATCTAAATGGCTGATAATTGGATCGAAGTTTATGTTGTCCGACCCTGCACCAGCCTGAAGAAATGGAATCAATGTTAAAAATTCTTTAATTGTGAAACTACGTTTAATATTATTATTAAGTATTAGGTGTATTATCTAAGTTGAGCACAATTTTTGTATGCATATCAGAAGTCCGTTTGTTGTACCCATCATTTTTATATAACATGTAAAATGGGTTTGCATTAGCTAGTAATAAAAGCCTATAAGATTTTCTGATAGCCATGTCTTGTAACGTGCAAAATGCGGACGATGGTTTTTGCAGTATTTTTCAGCCCAACACCTGTTTTTTATGACTACATAATTACTACGGGGTGAAACATAAAGAGCCTCTTAAATAGCAAACATATTCTATTTTTTCAACTGATTATTGAATTGGTATTATGGAGCATATATATAACATATAGGCAAATCATATTTTGGTACAAATAAACTTATATGTATTTTCTTTTATTTTTTGATGATATGCACATGTAGTGCTGATTGTCTCTGATATCTTTTCGTATTATAATTTTCATCGTCGATATTTTTAAAACTGGCTATATGTAACTATGAATTAATTCAATATCTTTTACTTTTTTTCTAAATTCCTATTTTAAATACATTCGAACTTACTTCGATAAGTGTGCCTAGGACAACAAAATAGCTATTCCGCTCAGAGGTGAAGACCATGTGCATCTGCAAACAAAAAGATCATGAAAGGTGAGGAGTAGATGTCGAGAAAACCTCAGTACATGGATCGTACAAAATCGTGGAAGTCCAGGTTCTGCTAACGTATACTCAATGTCAATCATTCTATACTTCGAAACTTTGCGAAAATGTTAATTCCTCTGGTCGACTTTGGTGTTCTATGTAGGGAATAATTGACTTTAAATTTATTCATCCATGCTTTTAAGTATATTTCCTATCAGTTGGTCAATGTTTGCTCCCGGTTTTGCATCAGCTAATTAAATAAAAAGCACTAGCGGTAGCAAAAATCTAATGCTGTAATTCTTTCCTTCTCGAAATTAGAAACCCATCGATGCTTTGCGAATGCTCATATTATTATTACAAATGTCTTGTTCTTCCAACATACAATATATGAAATGCAGACACATTATAGGGAAACGACGAGCTTTTTGTTAAAAAGTCCATTTCGATTATTGCAACAGTGAGGTAAATATTGTTAGGACATAGATTTTACAATGTATATCTAACCTCCATAGCATAAGATTGTCCGTTTATGGTGTGTTCTGAACCTCTGGAACTGTCAATTCCCCAGTGGAAGTGGATCTGTGCCAGTTTGAATATCCCATGAATTCCGCCTCCAAAAAGTATTGGTCTTTGATTCTCCAAATCTATTTTCACTAAAATTCAGGCGAAATGCAATTCATTTAATGTGATTTTTCGTTAATATATTCATTTGATTCTACCTTGATCACTGTTGATGTTAAGAAAAGAACGAACAGTTAATCTATACTGTAATTGTACAACGTCAAATTTTACAAAATCTTTGTTAAATTATTTTTTTTAATATTCCTCTTTAGTTAAGAACGCTTCAGACGCGTCATTCTGTTTAACTATTCGGTCAGTATTCGGTTGTATTTTTTATTATCTACTCTCTGTGATCAAAGTACGCTGCCGTGTTTTTGTTGTTGTTTTTTATTTACGTTGGGTAAAATTTTTAAAAGCTACCAGCCAGCAAATAACACTTATTCAAAAGCCTTTTCTAACTGCGAATAAAGCGCTTTGCTGGATTGACCTTCATCAGACACTCTGTGGGCCAAAGATTGAACGACCACAAAACTTTTTTGGTGAAGGCCCAATTATGTACAAAATGAAATATTCTGTTAATAACGTCGATAAGACAAATAAAGATACAAATCAAGGAATTTCAAAAATTAAAATGTTTGAAAGATGTAAACTGTATCTTTAGAACATACATTCCATGTGAATGTTTCACAAAATTCGTAAGACTTGCGACTACTTGTAAATTCTCTATAACGTATGAAAGTTATGATCACTCGTGACACTTTCGACCTTTTGTTAAACAGTAGCCAGTACCCGACCATAAGTAAAATCATACAACTCAAGCGCTGGAAAGCCTTTTCCGACTTCCACGTACAAATATTTGCTACATAGATAAACATTAATTTATAAAAGTCGAAATACATTTTTGCGAATTTGATAGACTGTACTTCAATAAAAAGCAATTCAAATTTTAAATCAGAGATTATCATATGCATTACATTTACTAAAGCTTAAACCAATAAAACAATATGAGCTTTTTGTCTGACAAACTATTTTTAGAAACATTTTTGCATTTTTTACTTCAGTCTCTATAAAACCTAACAGCAAGCGGACGCAAAACAAAGAAACACACAGCTAAAGCCAAAAATTAATACAGGAAACTGCATTGTACGTTGTACCTGTTGTTTAACGAAGGTAGATAACTTTAAGTCTTTTACGAGTGCAATCAATTGACCATTAAAATTTCCTAATTTCTCCCTTGACACCTGATAATAATATTTATCATTTAATATCAGGTATCATGGGAGAAATAAAGAAATTATTTCATCCGTACCTTCATTTATGAATTATCGTATATAGTTACAGTAATCCTTTCTTAAAGTTTGTTTTTCTACAGATGTAATGCAGTTTCCTGTATTATCATTTATAGGCGTTACTAAAAATTATTAAAACTGTGTCCATTTGTTCAGTTCTCTACACACATTTGCGATTAAAGTGTCTACCGAATAAATTGTCGTTAGTGAATATGCATTTTAGTGAAAAAACGGTCTGAAGAGTTGGAAAAAGGGAATCAATTAATCAGTATGAGGAGAATCATATTTATCTGAAGGCAGGCCTTAACCTTTGAGGAACTGTAGCCAAAACACAAAACGTCTGTATCTAATCATAACGTATACTTTTTTCTGTATGTAATATTTCATTTCTGTTTAATTTCTCATGTGAACTACCTTCCCCGTGTTTTAAATCATTCGTTACACCAAATTATTAAATTGAACAAATTTTCTAGTTAAGTTTTGACTTGGTTATACGAAATTGGTAAATATTTTAGTTCTTTGAGTTATAGTTACAAAAAAAAAATATTTTATACATTTTCCGGCAAATTCAGGATTTACCATCAAACCTGATAGTCTGAAATGTCCGCATATATTTTACTTGTATCTAGACGTTACATATACAAAAAATATACTTTTTGCCAATTGAAGAGGTTGATCACCAAAGATTTATTTAGTTTATCAAATAAAGTTTTCGGTTATCACAAAAATGTACATGATTTTTAATGATGTACCATCAGAATTTAGATTAAACTATTTTGCAAAGAATGATCGCTGTTATTTCTGAAACACCACTAGGTTTAAAGGGGACATCCTTTTGAATATTTGCAGACAGTTATGAAATGCATTATCAAATTTGTTAAAAACACCATTGAAGTGCTTATGTAATGGAGTCACATTTTCTATATTAGGTATTTTCAGATTTTGTTTATTTTTTTACACTCTTTTCAAAATGATAGAAGTATAACTTTTATTCAGATGAATTATGAGAACATAAACTGTCATTTAACTTTAAGATCGTTAGTATCAGGTATAACTCCGCGCTTCCGGTATAAATGTTTAACACGCCTCTCCATTCCCCTGACCAAACGCAGAAGCCTATACTGTGGAAACCTCTGCCATTCGGCGATAAGAGCGACCCTTATTTCATTCGGGGTTTGACATTTCGGTTGTCGCTGATTGATTTTACGACCGATAAAGTCCCATACATGTTCGATCAAGTTCATGTCCGGT
>JARWCS010005858.1:0-17342 GCA_034783895.1 Geukensia demissa
ACACAAAAAAAAACAAATATACAGAATACGATATTACAAAAATGTTAGATTTCTTCATTGACATCATATTTTTCCAGTTTGGTTGACGAGTTTTCAAGCAGTCGGTGGGCATTTCAATGGGCACTAATTGTGATCCTTTCCTCGCCGATCTATTTCTTCACTCGTTTGAGACACTTTCTTTAAGAGCTATCACAGAAAAAAAAAAGAAAATAAGCCCAAACATTCCATTTCAGCTTCCGTTATGTAGATAATGTGTTCACACTGAACAATGCACGATTCGTGATTACCTTCACCTCATCTACCCAAATAAGCTTGAAGTTTAAGACACACCATACACTCCAAGTTTTCATTCGCATCCTCTATTAGTATCAAGTTTTGCACACAAAAAACGACATAATCAAAATCATATTGGACCGTAGGGAGCAAAATGAGAATATGATTTTATGAAATTTACCTTTTGAATATTTGTTATAAATGTAATTAAGGTCGGGTCTTTCTGGCATTTACTCCATATTCTTATTTTCATATATTATAACGGATATGTCGAGGTCGTAAAAAGCTTCACCGTGCTTGAGTTGTATGTTCTTATTTATTTTCGGGTACTGGAATTTGTGTTGGAAAGACAAGGTTACCATCTTTCGAGCATTTTAATTTTCTAAGTTCCCAAGTTTTTATCTTTTTATTTGGCTTATCGGCTGCAAGTACTTGGCCCATCGGCGTTCATTACATCATGAAGTATAAATTTCATTTGGTCGGTCCATGAATGTAATTAGAAATCCATTATATTTAACTGATCTTTCTGTTTAATCCATTATATAGTGTGTCTGATTAAGGTAAATCAAGAAAAGCGTTGTACACGCAGTTATAATTTGGCTTTTGGATATTTGTTATACACGTACGAAAGGTGTGGGTGGTGGCTTTCTGGCATATTTTCATTATTCTTATTTTTAAATAGTATGTTCCGTTCTGTTCATGTTCTCCATCGACTCATCCCTTTTGTCTGACCCTTCGGTTTTCTTTCGCTTCCTCTTATATGAATTAGCCACTATGAAAACTGATTAAAATGGTAATAGAAACCAATGCTGATGTTAAGTTGTATCGTTTGACTTTGTATGTTTATTATTGTGTTAAAATGTTCCCATCCTATGATATTCAGTCAGAAGAACTCAAAACCATGGTTGTGAAAAATATTATTATTGAGGAGCATCATTTGACTGATAGGTTGATGTTTAGTACAATGCATTGGTAATTTTTTAACCATAGACACAGAAAAATAGTTAAAAATACAAAAAAGGAACAAACAAAAAGAACCGCGCAAAATATAACAAAAAGCCATTCCTGGAAGATGTTTGAAATTTATTCAAGGAGTATTATTGGTCAATTGTATAAGCCTTAGAGCTGCCATCTTGTCATCTATTGTCAAGGTTAATTTTCCTGTTGACTGGACAAACACCAAAATTAGATAGCACAATACCTACTGACAAAAGGTACACTTTTTGAGAATAACCAACAATATTGCATTTTTTTTCAAATTTCACAGCACAGATTTTATAGCAACAGAGCTTGCTGCATTTTTAGCGAATATTTTATTATTCAACATTGTCAGATAAAGGGAGATCTATGGTTGAAAACTTTAGATCTAATATAGTGTACTAAGAAAACTCGTAAAAACTAAATCCTAAAATTACTTTCCGGTAATGAATAGGAATTTTGTGGGTCTTGCGACTATTTTCTACTACATTGTATTAACAACTTCCCGTTCAAATTGAACGCTTTACACATAAAAGACTTTCCTACTTTCTCCCAATTGAAGTCCAAGCAACCAGTCGGATTTTTTTATCCTGTAATTCTACATTTACTACACTATATTTTCCCCACCAAATAGGGGATAGGCTCCATGTCCTAAGTGCCTGTGCATTTGCAAGCAATTTTTATAATACTGAATAAATGTTCTCAAGCAGCGTATGTTTTATAGCTCTTGTTTGATTTAGGAAACATTGAAATAGTCTTAGAATTTGATGATAGTCTGACGAAATTAAAACATCAATACCCTAACGCTATGTCTAAATAGTTCAAACCCTATTACAACGAGCGCGAGTTCAGGTTGTCAAATGTATAATCAAATCCTGTTTCACAATGGTTCCCGCGTGTAACTCTGTAGCCAAAGTTAGTTGTAAGTCACAATCGATGATAGTCAAAACCAGTATTAGAACGGATTCAAAGTAACGACGGTTAGAACATATCCGTTGTCATTTGTTAGATTGATATTTCGTATTGGTCAATCAGGTCACGATGTCGACCAAAAAATTCCAAAATGATGACTTTATACTCTTTCCATAAGAATTCCTTGGTGATGTAGATTTCTCGGCAACCTTCTATCAATAAAATCAAAAAAGGACGCACAAGTCCTAGAGTAGCGCATCAACCGGGAAATACATACCCATGCCGGTGCTGGTGTAATGTTGCAATACATGAACGGACATCTGTCTGTTTTTAACCCGCTCATAAGTAATAATTTTGTCGGCAAGGGAATATCCTGTTTTTTTTTTCTAGAAATGACTCACCAAAAGTCCTGTTATTGTTCAAACTGTACCAAACAAATTATTAACATCGATTTGATACACTGATATCAGAATTTTGTAGGTTACTATTAAATCCACATACCCTTAAAAGGATAGAATTTCATACTCCCTCATTTTTACACTTTTGTGAACCAACTTTCCAGATTGCGTTATTTCATAAAAAAATCCATTCGTAATTTCCTAGTAACGAAGTCACGTGTGTGAGATACAAAATATTGGATAAACAGTGACCTGATTTAAGAGGAATTCATTTTGTATATAACCAACTCTGTAAGTAGTGATATTGTCTATATTGTAAATAACGAAACATGTATATATTCTGTGTGTGCCGTTTCTCGAAGTAAATATAAGATGTATAATAAAATATAGAATTTAAAAACGAAAGTAGATGTATAAAAATCCCAATATAGCTTCCTGATGTAATCAGCTATGGTTGATGACTTAGCAAAAAGTTTCATTTTCTGTTTCCAAAATTTCCAAAACCGAAGGGCTTTACAATAAGAGATTTTCGAGAAAGAAATATTAATTTAGAATAAGATTGAAGTGAAATAATATAATAAACCTCCAAATTGACCTCCAATTCAAATACAAACAACAGCTCTTTAAAAAAAAACCCCCAATAAACAAAAAAAAAAAAAAAAAAAACAGATAACCTTGTGCATGACGACAGGTAATATTGTAAATCGTAATACAATAACGTGCCATTAAGACACAAACGCAAAATATCCAATTCTTCAATAGAATTATAGTAATGAAATGACAATAAAAGGCGTACTATCTAGTTTGACTGTTTGATTTGTATAGTTTGTTGATTTCGCTTTTGTTTCTTTAGACCACTCGTTGGGGAAGGGTCAGGTATCCACTAAACTAGTTTAACTCAACCACATGTATCATGTGCTTTTCCTAGCTCAGGAATTGTGGTAATAAATTTGCCTTTGTGTTTACTGTTTGTTACATGTACATTTTTCATAATATTCAGGTAAGAGCAGTATTATTTTAAGTATACACGATTTTTTATTTGGGTCGATTTAGAACTTTTCACAAGGTTTGTTATTTCACCGTTTGTGAAGGCCTTATGGAGATTTATAGATTATAGATTTCTAAATTCACTCTTTTTCTCTGCCGTTTGGAGTGCAGTCTCTCTGACATTTACCCAAATCATTTCATTTTCATACAAAATACAATTCACAAATCATTATTTCCTCACGATCTTCTTGTACAACATGTCAGTCTAACCATTGTTTCCCCAATTTAAAACACGGTTGATTATGATACCTATCCACACAAACACAGGTATAACTATATAAAGAATGTTTATCCAATGTTCACACAGCGAAGTCCACATGGCACTATATGCCGATCATTGTAGCAAGATACAATTCACCCTCTCTGAAAAGGAGAACAAGATATCAGTTTAGTCAAAAGTACACTGCTTTATAGAAAGTTTCGGTATCAAATCTTATATTTTTTTCGTTTTAATTTCGGGCGCTGCGCGCCCTTTTCAAATCTCTAATAATATTTTGAAGATTTCCGTGAGATATAATAATATAATGCATGTTGAAATCAGCAACTTGAACTTAAATCTTTTTTCTGAAAAAGGTTGTTATTCTCTTCTCTGAAGAAATTTTTTAACTATTACACCTTGACCAACTTGCCATAAACTAGAAATATTCCATACCAAGGCCGTTTTGAGCGCCGTCAGGAGTTGGCATCAAAAGAAGAAATATCAACACCAGATTTATTTAGTATCCAGTTTATACAGTAACCGAAATTTATTGAAAAATACCATTATTTGTTTTTTAATGTTCCAAGTAAAGAACGTCTTTTGTGATTGGTCTATAGTGCTCCGTTTGCTTTTCATATTCAACTAAGCACGCAGCCATAGAACGTTTCCTTTTATTGGACTGATCTACTCTGGAAGTCTATTTGAATCTCGGAGGTCCATGCAAAGATAATTTAATGCAACTTTTTTAACATGAAGCGCCTGTCTAAACTAGATATTTCTGACATCCGTTTAGGAGCTCGCGGGATTAGAGCTAATAAAGTAGTTAACTTTTCATAAAAAAAAACTAAGGGAAGATTTTATTGGCTGGTAAACTAGACAAATATTATCAAACTTTATCGATGTCATACGAATATTGATATTTTGGTCAAGGTAGATTTTCTGTAAAATCTATCGTAGTAATTAGTTTACCAAAGGCCTGACCAATAGGCACCTCTTATTGGGACAAATCGGATGAAATAGCTGATCTATTACAGACATGATGATGCATTGATATCCCCTATGGATCATCCACAAGAAATCCCAAGACAAGGGCTAGAAGTGCTGAAAAGGGATTCACTTAACTTGCGACGTATCCTATCCTATAGACACTTTCGTAAGATGATTTATTGAGTGATTTTCAAGATCCGAAGAGTAATTCTGTAACATGCTGCATTTGAAATGATTCTTGCCTTCCAACCAAAGATCCCCTATCTTGAATTTTGACAAGACGCCCCCACCTAAAAGACTGGTATCTGTCTGCATCGTAAATTGAGGTTAGAGATGAATCAAGGGAGAAAAACTTTGGTTTTCAGTATTTGAAGGCTGCTGTAAAGAACTAGGCTTGAAAAAAACTGCTTGATTTGTTGCTGTTAATTGACCTATAATTTTGCATAGTTTCGGACTGAAATCTTGTCAACAGTATTTTCCCAGTTTGCATGACTTTTTGCACCCTTTCCTTCGAAAGGGACATGGTCATTGACACTGAGTTTATGGTAAAACCTAGAAATTCTTTTGTTTGTATAGGCTGGAGGACCGACTTATAGGAAACCTAACTCTTGCATCAGACTTACAAAGGTTGGTGATAAGTCTACTATTATCCCCCCGTTGGAATGATCTAATATTAAAATGTCGTCCAAATAGATAACGAAAGCTTCAAATAGAGCTTTTGGGGTTATAAATATTTTAGTGAAATGGCGTGGAGCAATTGCTTTTTTAAACGAGGGACCGACATTCCATAACTTTGTGCTTCCAAAATACTTATACTCTATGTCAGAGTTTGCTGGAATGGGTAAATACATTGTTAAAGAAAAACTGTCTACAGTATTCTTATAAAATAGTGTTAATTTTGTAGTGTAACTACAAGTAACTTGCAATAATACTTTTTAGCAATCGCGATGTGTTTTAAGCTGCGCCAAGTTTTTAATTCTTTACGGGGATTTTACATTACAAAATTAGCCATTTGTTTGCTGGAAGTGGTCAATTGCACGCGCTAGCGCGAGACCGGGAGTATACATTGTCATCTCTGCGTAATCATTAAGTAATTAGGCTAGGATTGATTAACCTGGTAAAGTGCTTAGTGGCGCGCCTGAATAGAATTTTAAAGGTAATTCTTCTGATATGTATCGCAACAGGGGGTCCGAAAAAAAAATGAGCGCAATTTTTCAAATTACTTTATCTAGGTCAAACTTCAGCGCTCCCGCCAAAAACAAAGATGGCCAACCCTCAACGTTAAATCTCCGTAGAGAAATTCAGAGGCAGATAATAATTATGTAAAACAAATTTGCATAGCGCAAAGAATGAACCGTTACCCGTGGGATAATTCTTTCTTTTGATTTAATCCCCGAAATTCGCACTCAAGAAATGCTTGACATAGAGTATAAGATATTTTTTGTGATGTTCTTATATAGCTATTGTCAGGCTGTTATAGGTCTATTTTAAGCATCCATCCTTTCTTGATAAACAAATTCTTCAAAAGATAGTTGCCCCATCTTGAAAAGATTATCTATCAAGAAAGACAATTTACACTTTTTAGATTGACAATGGGTCTCATTTCTCTTCCTTCCTTCAGAACAAGAAAATGTTGTTTATGAAACAATCTTCTATCATTATTGAGTGAGATATTGCTATATTTTATAATAAACGAATTATTTCGTTGTATATTCAAGCTTGCTCCAGTTGACTGAAAACGGAAGGATTTGGTAATTTTGTCTGAACAGTGTGGAAAATAGACCCATAATGAATGCTCATTATCGACTGGAGAACCCAATTATCTATGGTTATGGCCTCCTAATTGTTTTATGACATGACTACACCAATCATTAGGACTTTGAAAAGGTAGTATAAAACCTTGACGGGTTACCTTTAGAATTGTATTCAACGCACCTACTCTACTTGGTAATTGGCTTCTCCTGTTGTGACCTTATTTTGTCTGTTCAAAACTTGTATTTGTAGTAACCTGCCTCTATTGTTGGGCTGGTACCTTTGGAGCTCAGAAGCATCACCTTTGCTTTTCCTAGCTACAAACTTTGAAAAATGGCGGTTTCGTTATAAATTTGGAAATTGATTGTTACCTTTCGTATCAGAGGGCAGATTAATGTTACCATGCATTGTTTTCGCCATAAATGCCTTTCCACGCTCTGAGTTAAATACAAAGAGTACATTTCCTGCCAAAACAGTAGTCCGCTGTACAAACGATATGACTTCGGAGTGTTCAATGTCCCCCTCCACGAGTTTGTTAATGTGACCAGAGTACTGTCTAAATACTAAAAGAGTCGTTTAGAATTCTCAGCTGGTTGTTTATTTTACACAACTCTAGCTTAACGCTCCATTTCTTACCCTTAAAATAGTTTTTGCTTTAAGAACAGATCTATTATTACCCCTTTAGAAATTTGAATTTAGGAATAGGCCAAGTCCAGTGTAGAATACCCATGTGATAGATCAAAAGTGCATACTTCAAAGAGACATGACAAATTTGAACAAACTAAAAGATAAAACTAAAACAAAAGGAATGAAGGCTTGGAATCCTCGAACTCCTTTACACAACAGGGGTGGGATCAGGCGCTCTAGAAGGGTATTGCGCTCGACAACCATCGTGGAATCCATAAACTCTAATCCGGGTTAACGTCGATCCGAGAAGAGGTCAACTTACTGTTGTATTAACGGTAAACTGTCCATAATTGAGGGGAGAACTAGAACTTAAGGAGACCATAACTCAACAAAATCTGCTTCAAACCTATTTTTTCCTCAAATTGACCAAGAGGGAAAACTTGTTTCTGAGATTTACGACAAACGGGATGACTTCAACTATTCAAGCTTTCCCTGCCTACGGGATTTATGTTTCGCAGTTAATTCGATACTCTCGTGTCTGTTCCAGGTATCAGGATTTTCTGAAGAGTATTGCTGCTGTCACATAAATTACTACCATAGGGATACGTACAATCAATGTTGAAATCGTCCCTCCTAAAATTCTATGGTCGCCAGCCATCAAGAATTGATTGATCTATATTGTATCAGTGTATCTTAACTGGGATATATTTGGCCGAGATGTTCACTGAACGTAGGATTATTCAGTGACAAAACATCATCGATAGAGCGAAATGTAAAATTAAACGAACTTGCAAATTTTGTTATTTCGCAGGATTCCCTGAATGAATTTTGCTTCATACGAATACATAATCAACTGTCTGTTTTTTTAACACTTTACAAGGTAAAAATACAAGTTTTCCCATGTTGAATTAATATGGTAAATGGTAATATGCTATGTACATTTCAAGCTGTAAACTCTCATCAGTAGCATTAGAACCAATACATAGGAGGTCAGAGATACAAACATAGTAAAACAAGTACTCAAGTCCAAGCAAATCGATACAGGAAGCCATGTTCGACGTAAGGGACAACTACTTAGTTCAATACGTTTCGAAGCCATTCCGTATTTACCCTTTTTGAGGAATGTGGTATGATTATCCATGAGACAGCAATCCAAAAGCCTTACGGCCTACGGCAAACTGTAAAAGCCTCCAAAAATAAAATGTGTTGATATTCAAATATAACAACTATCGGCTTAATAAGTAAAGAATGCAAACCAAGTAACAATTAAAACATAAAAACATATCATAATTAACTAGCCCTAATATCCGTATCAGGTATTTTGTACTAGAAAAAAATTCTCTTCTCAATTGTAACAAGGTACTAGTAAAATACACATAACACAACAAAACGACTATAACTCATTTAAGAGGGCTTTAAGACTATCACTCTTTTGAATTTAAAAGTTAAAAACTTTTAAGCGTTATAGTTTTCTACTATAACCGAATAGCCTACCTGTGTTGTAGCATATAGTTCGTTCAAATAGCCAGTTAATCGACTTACCTAAAAAATTAATTCTTTAGCCGAATCGGTTTGTCAGTGTGCTGTTAACGGGAAGTCTAGGGTTCGATCCCCGGTGTGGAAGGAATAATTTTGTGATGATTCTCATGCTCTCCTGTTACATTTGGCGCCTAACTAAAAAACCCACGGGATTTAGAGAGAGATAGAGCTTGTTGTAGAGATTTCATTGTGTGAAACCTCTAAAAAGGAAGCGAATAGTGTAACGAGATAGCCTACCTGTATTGTAGTAAATAGGTCGTTTAAACACCCAGTTAATAGACTTCGCTAAAGGATTTATAATTCTTAAGCCGAATCGATTTGTCACTGTGTTGTCACCCTGGAGTCTAGGGGTTCGATCCTTTGTGGGGAAGGTATAATTTTGTGATGATTACCATGCTCTCCTGTTACACTACCATATTTTGATTCTACTAGCAGCAGTATGCTTGCACAAAACGGATCAACCGCGTGAAAAAATACACAATTATGTGCTTTTGATCTAAATTTATCGAAAATGTCATTTATAATACAAATCATTGTATGGAAAGATATACTTACAATCAAATATAAATGAAAAGGCGCTCTCAGACGTTTTGTCCCCAAAAAGATAAAAAGAAACAGACAAGGTACAAACATCACAAAAGAAGCAATCCAAACAAATCGAAATGGGAAGTCAAATCCGATAGCAGGGACAACTACTATGAGCATTACTTTCCGAAGTTTTTCTGTATTTTCAGTGCTTTAGAATTTTAACAAAAGCAGCAAATTCTGTAAAACATTGTTTGATTAATTTCATGTCAGATAATTTTGACAACTACATTTTCAACCGATTTCCGTAGCGCATCCTGAGTGTCTACCATTACTTGTTTCGACTGTTTATGAAATGTAATAAAATAAGTACAGTTCCATCTAAATATCAAAATATTATATAGGAAAGGTCGGTACATTGTAGTTCTATTTGTTTTGGTTTAATGTGCGTACTAAAGTATTAAAAACAGAAGAAAATATTAGTCCAAGAAATTCTAAATACCAAAGGGGCAGACAAATCATTAGTCCAGACAAGACCATGGACAACAAAATGAAACGAAAGAAAAACATAGAACACACAACACTACACCAAAAACTAAAGCTGGAGTAACTCGAACCCTACAAAAACGAGGGTGAGTTCAGGTTCTCCGGAAGAGTAAGCAACTCATGCTCCACTAATGGCACCCTTCGTGTTACTCAGTAAACAAAGCCGATGTATAGTCAAAATTAAAGTAAAAGCAGTTCGACTTGTAAGACAGTTTTATTTGTAGTCACGTCTATGTACATATGCATGAATTAACTCCCTGTTCTATAATGCTTTCTTGGTAAGAAATCTTTAAAAGCCAGAAAGATATAGTTCTTACGGAAAAAGACTTTGGAAAAAATATCACCTACAAAAATAAGCAAGAATTAAGTTTTGAATTTTAAAAGTTATCTCTCTGCAACGAAGCTTTTTGCAAAAATTAACTCGGCACATGTTATCTCCCTCGTGCATTCTAAGTAAACTTATCATGACCATAACAAACAGAGTTGAAGAACTTCAATGTTCTGATTACAACTGTTAAAAGAAATGCGAAAACAAATAAAAATGCAAAATTCATTTTAGCACGTGTTACAGGTTAAAATTTTATATGGAATGGTACTTAATATTAACAAGTTTATCTTAAAGTGTCTCAGTATTTATTGTCATTCTTTATATAAAAATAATTTATGTGTATTTAATATTTTAGGCCTGGTCAGATTTGGTGAGTTATGCAGTAAATCAATAGATGAACCGTAATATATCAATAGATTTTTTTTATAAAAATGTCCGATGTATACCCTTGTAGTAAAATCTGCTACACAACACAAGAATCTGAAGAAACTAAATCACTAAATTACAGTAGTTTTGAACATATTTTAAGAGGAATATCAAATCAGAAAGCCCAGTTGTGTTGCAGTGGGCAAAGCCAAAATTCTTCAGGACAATTCAGTACTTTGAATGGCGACAGTCCAACAAATGGTTATTCCAGTGGATACCATACAAATGGATACCAACAGTCAAACGAGCTCACAGCAAATGATCATACGAATGGATACCTACAGACTCAAGACCTTACAACAAATAGCCATGCAAATGGACACCTACAATCAAATGAGCAGACAGCAGGTGCAGATGTAACACAAAACAACATAGATTATCATGCCCAAGCTAAAGTTCAGCAAGAACGAAAAAGAATTTTATTATATACTCGTAAAACTGGTGAGGAAGATAAAACAAACAAACCTGCAAAGTTCAGGGCTTATAAGAACATTGACATTAGAGTTAAATCGTTTGTCGGATGGAAGTCAGTGTGTAAACTACCTGTCTGGTTTTTCGCAAAAGCCGGCTTCTTTTACAAGGGTAAGTTCATATATTTACCTTGCTGAACCACCATGCAACTTGCCTTAGCTGTACCTAAGCCTTTTCATTCTTTTTTTTAAGGAAAAGTTGTAGAAAGTAGTAAATCTTTATTTTGATTTTATCTAGAACAATCTTTGCAACTATGTCTTATCGATAGGCATTTGAAGATACCAAAGGGGGAATAAGAAATCTTAAAATCAGAAGACAGACAAAACCATGGCTAACAAAATGAAACGAAAAATAAACAAACACAACACTACATTGAAAACTAAAGCTGGAGTAATACGAATCCTACAAAAACCCGGGTGAGTTCGGGTGCTCCGGAAGGGTAAGCAACTCCTGCTCCAGTAGTGGCATCCGTCGTTTAACTCAGCTGACAAATCCGGTGTATAGTAAAAAATCGATGTTAGTCACAAGCGGTATAGAAACGGATTTGTAGTCACGACAGTGGGAAAAAATCCATTGTCATTTGCAAAATGGATATTTCGTATACCGGTCAACCAAAGCATGAATGCGACCAAACAAATTCCGGAAAAATTACAAATGATTGTTCAATTTTATTTAGTGGGCAGTGAAAGTGCCAGTAAATAACTAATTTAAGAGATTTAATATGCATAGTCCAAAGAGACAAGACAAATTTTAAACAAACTAAAAGAAAAAGACTTGGAATCCATGAATTCCTTTATAAAACATGATTGGGATCAGGTGCTCCGGAAGAATAAGAATCTCCTGTCTTGCCCGCGACACCCGTCGTGAAGTCTCAATGGTCAACTCGGTGTCTTATCATGATGTCTAATTCGGGATAGTCGCAAATCATGTCAAATCTGAAAAGGATTTCAAATCTACAATCTTTCGCCTAAGACCAGAAAAAATGTGGAACACATTAGAAAGGTAGACTACTTAAGAAAAAATGCAGTCTGTTGGAACATATACTTTAAGCTGATGCGCTCCTTTCATTGCAGATTTGTTTTGATATTGTTATAAATCATGGTTTATGACCAAAATTCAGAAAATCCAGGATTTTATGGACAAGTTTAATAATACTTTTAGATATTTAGATGATGTTTTAAAAAGAACTTAAAAATAAATCTAATATCAAAAATGATAGAACTACTTTTTCAGATTTAGATTTACGAATTGAACAGGGTTTTTTATACACTAAAATTTATGATAAAAGGGACGATTTTTCTTTTCCTATAGTTAACTTTCCGTTTCTTGATGGGGACGTAACATTAGCTCCTTCATTTGGGGTTTACATTTCACAACTAATTCCATTTTCCCATGTTTGCACCAAAGTTTCTGACTTTATTGATACCAATCTATATCTTACTTTTTAACTTTTGCAGCAGGAATACAGATATCACAAGCTTCTCAGGACATTTACAAATTTTTATAACCGTTACAAACATTTAATACATCTCGTGTTGAGAGGCTTGATGTTATTTCATCAGAAATCTCACGCTGAGCTTGCTTTCAGTAACTGTGAGCATTCATTAGAGATGTATCTTTTTGATGTACTCTCTAATCCGATTGGGTGACTTTCTGTTTGATTTTTTATAGTTCGTCGGTTACTGCTTTTGTTTTCTTTGATTTTTTCCTTTGATGTTTAACTCCACTACATGTCTCGGGTGTCTGTCTTGATAAGAGCAGTATTATTTTATGCGTACACGATTTTTTATTTGGGCGTTTTAGAGCTGTTCATAAGGAACTGTATTCAACCCTTGTTGAAGACTTTGTGGAGACCTCTAGACTTCCTTTATTTTTCTCCTGGTTGGAGTGCAGTCTCTCTGACATTTAACCCATATCTTTTCATCCTCATACATTTTAAAATTCAGACATAACAATTAACAGGAAGTCTATTAACAAGTCTTCCTGTGCAAAACTATGTACAGACGTTGTAAAAATAGCTTATATTTGGAATAAGAATATACAGTAGCTACAAAAGGTGATACAACCTTGGAAACCCTACACCTGTTTTGAATTTTATATATAGTAAAATCCCATTAAGGGATATAATACATTATTTAACATTTAAACTTTTGTTTACCAGGAGTTCGTGAGTTTCCTTATCGATTTGACACAATTCTGAATTTGGCCTCCCGACTTTACACTGATTTTCCACGGAAGGTGTCACGCGCGAGAAAAAGAATGCTTATCCTTCTGGAGCACCTGATCCCAATCCTGTTTTGTAGAGGAGATCATCGAATCCAGGTCTTTGGTCTTCTTTTCGTTTTTTCTTTTAGTTTGTTTCGAAATTGTCTTGTCTCTTTGGACTATGGACTTTTGATATCTCACATGGTAATTCTACACTGGACTTGTAAAAGTTTTCTGCAATAACTCCTAAGAGAAATTATGTTCACAAAATTATTTGCTATATTCGATAGTTTTTAATTTGAAATGATCGAAATAAAAAAGGGTAGGCTTATATAGGGTCTATCACTTTCGAGGAATGTGCATAATTCTAAGAAGGAATGCTATTTCAACTATATTATTTCCGAGGACCCTTGAAGCTTGATGAATAATAAATATTGAATTACTCAATGATTAATAGAATTCAAAGATACCAAAGCGACATCGTTAATTCAGAATATAGAAATTACCATGACCGACAAAACTGAACAGAAGATAAACATCAGTACACAAAAAAGAGTGAGCAGTTCCTGTCCATTTAAGACACACGCCACATTGACCATTTTTTAATCCGGTATTAGGCCTTTCTAGGGTAAAAGGAAATGTTTCAAGGGATTACAACCTTCAGGTGAAGAAAGTAAACAGCCCGTTGTTAACTCACAAATATCACAGAAACAAAACCGTCTTCATCTGCGAATCGGATATTCCATATCGGCCGACAATATTGCTGGTTCGATCGCATAATTCTGTAGTGATGACTTTAACCAAAGAGCAACATATCCCTCTTTGAGCAGATTCTTTGTCAACGACAGAAAATCGCTGTATTAGACACATGTTCTTGAAAAACGTATGAGCTAGGAGATGTTATCGGCATACACCGAGGCATCTTGAATGTTAATGCCAATGAACGAGAAATGGACTATTGGAAAGTTAAGATCATCACGCGGTGATAACTATAAAAACAAAAAAAATCAATTTGATAAGTGTTGATCACTATATTTTTTATCAAGAACTATGTAATAAAGTATAGCTGCAAACGGCATAAAATATTTTGGAACGACAGGTCACAAGTTTCTGTCAAGAATATCTATATACTTTTGGGAATCTATATTACCCTCAATGTCTACAAATATAACTTCACCACCAATGCAAATACACCCCAAAACATCGTTGAAACTCGAGCACCGCCATAACGTTGCCGTTACAAACCATTTTGAGTATTCCATCTTTCCTCAGACTTACGTCACAAAAAGACCCGATCATTTTTCCCTACAACAACTTGCATTTCATATGAAAAGATTACTTTAATCCATTGTTCTGAACGTTCCAATGCAGCCTATTCCGACAACAGTCTACTCGTTTTTGCGGTTTTTGAGTGATATGGTCAAAGTTTTAGAAACAAATCTCCTGTGGTATCCAAAATGTGATGGTTGAAGACATCATTCCAGAAACCAAAAACAGTCTGTTCGCTTTTTCCACCTGGAAGTTATATGATCACATGAAACCTTCCCCATTAACCTGAAGTGACTTATACCGGATTGGAAAATGGACAATGTGGTGGGTATCTTCAAAGAGATAGGAACAGCCTACCCTTTCTTACCGATGAGTTTACACAAATCCCCATTTTTCGTGGGGTGCGCATTGTTCGAGGCTTTTAGTTTCATATGTAGACCATGTAACACGTTCGTGTTCACGAGATTGCCTTTTCTGTCGACTTTTCCCTTTTTGTCTGACCCTTCGGTTTTATTTTGCTTCCTATTATACCAAAGTAACAATTCCTTCTACATGACATGCAAAAGTCATGTTAAAATAAAATGATGTACTTTGTGAAAAGGAGGAGATCTTTGAAACTACAGATAACATAATAACGATATGTATTGAATCAATTTGTTACAAAAGACCAAATGGAATTTTACTTTCTATAGTCAAAAATTTAACAGTTGACTTGGAGATTTGGGAAAAAGAAACAGTAGTCTATCAGTAATTTGTGTGAGGAAATATACCTGAAAAAATGGTTAGTTTAATCTGAAACGTTCGCCTCACGACATACAAAGATGAACTCGATCTTTACTGTGGATGCAGTGTAAAAAGTTTTGTAGATAATGGCTAAACTGCGCCACGCACATGCTTTATTTTATCTATACATGATAAATTGATAATTTTAGAGGAGTTCTAGTTGCATTTATTCCCATGTTTTGAGAAGATAACTTTCGTAAATTAAATGAGGAAACTAGAGAAAATGGAAAAGTCAACTAACAAAGGACAAGGGTAAAGACATGCTTAGACAAAGACGTAACACAAATGAAAAACATATTTCAGAAAACTAACAAAACGAACATTAACATGGAATTGTCTTTTTTTATTCCAGGAAACAGTGCTATATTGTCATATTTCGTGACATTTATTGGCTTACTTTTCTTTCCAGGGTTTTCTGATATTGCAGCATGTTTCCAATGTGGTTTGGTACATAAACAGTGGCAAATTTCTGACGATCCCATTGTGATACATATACAGCTACAGCCAGAGTGTCAGTATATCTCAGAGTTAATAAACGAAGGCATGCGATCATGTAGTGATCTGACAGACGAGATCCAAGGAGAGGTACGCTTTTAATCATGATAACCTTAATTAGCTTAATATAAACTTTTATATAAAGACAAATGACACGGAAAAATTGACAAAAATACTCTTCTTGAAAAGCTGACTTATTACAATTTAACTAAATTAATACAATTTGAAAATAAATGCTGATGATATGACCATATCATACTTCGGGAAAAAAATCTACAGGTTAATTATTCTTTAAAAACTTATGACAATAATTTGCACACTGTAAACCAGTTTTTTTTATCATTTGGGACGATTTATTTCTACAAGGAATGATAAAATCTGACCTAGTATGTTTGATATAAAATTGATTATTATCCTGCTTACAGTAGCGGCCTGGCGAAAGTTATACAAAAGCTTTCAATTTGCTGGCAAATTGCTAGCAAATTGAAAGCCATTTTGAACACTCGCCAGCTACCGTTGAAAGCCCAGCTGTCAAACGGTTGAAAGCTTTTGACCACTAGCCAGCTATCGTTGAACCCTTGAACGCGAGCGTTGAACGCTCGTTAGCTTCAGTTGACTCCTCGACAGCTTCCATGTAATTGTTAGAACTTTTGAATAAATGTGACTAAAAACACACGAATAATTCCGATACAAAATATACACATGTAGTTAGACTGTCTGTCAGGGGCACGAATCAGAGAGAGATTAAACGAAAATTTCGACGAGACGGTGCATATATTTCTGAAGTTTCCGTCAGTTAATTTTAAGAATATAGAAGATAATTAATAGGTGTAATGTTTTTTGCAAAATGGCTTCATTACCGCGGGTGACATGTTTATTGTCAGATATCAACAAGGGTATCAATACGCAGAAAGGTGTGAAAATTTTTGAAAAAATTATTGATTGTTAACGGGCTACTACATGTATGGTCGTAAATAATTCACGAATTATGAATGATAATAAAGATGATGACTACAATAAAAATACAACTAATCTACTATTATTTTTTTCATTATTATTATTATTATTATTAATATTATTATTTCATCATTGATAAATATTGTCATTCTTATAAATCTTTTTAACATTATTATTGACATTTATTTGCTATAATTCTTTATCAGAGGTCATAAAAATAATACAAATTAATTGCAATATTAATAATAAATTGTAATGAATATTTTTTATAATAATAAAAATCAAATAAATAATAATTTTCAAACGAACTTATATTCAATTTTAATCTGATGAGCGGTTAAAAGATTCATAGGTAGCCGACTAGTGTTCAAAATTGGCTGGAGAGTGTTCAACTGTAGCTAGCTAGGGTTCAAATCGTTGAAAGCTTTTGGTTGTCAAAAATGCTGGCGAGCATTCAGTGGAGGCTGGCATATTGAACACTAGCTGGCTATTGTTGCTAGCAAATTGCCAGCCTTGCATATAACTTTCACCTGACCGCTACTGTACACTCCATATGCAGGTGCGGCTGGAATGTTGCTAGACATGAACGGAAAGTTTACAACCAGAAAATAAAAGTCATCTCCCT
>JARWCS010006075.1:0-17339 GCA_034783895.1 Geukensia demissa
CGCCCCATCTCCTGGCAACCTCATCTGGGTCTACAAGCTTGAATTCACCCTGTGTTCCTTCCCATGCAATACATCCCATGTTACGTCTGTCCGATAAAAGTTCCAGAAGAAACTGCCATAACTGTATTTGGCCTGTGCCTACAATAAAGAACAAAATATTTCCAGTCTAATCCAAGCCTATAAATATATAACTGTGTTTACGGTCGTTTCGGACCTGTTGTTCCCTTGAAGAATCCCATGATCTCCACAAATACTATTCTTCAGCAGGAGATAGTTACTTGATTTTCGGTTTTTATTGCAATTGATTTTGGTTGAAATAAATTACGGCTATATTGCTAAAAATAACCAAATATAATCCTTAATTTACCATATTAACACATATAACTACAATAACCATATTTACCTGAACTAGAAAACCGACTAGAAACATGAACCATTCGTTGGTAAAGTTGTTCTGAAATTATAAAAAATGTATTAATTAATTCACAATATTCACTGGGGACTCAATATGTCACGATTCAGGGTTATATGTTTCCTTAAACATTATGTTTGCTTTTCGCCTTCTACACGTAAATAACTTGTCAGTCATAGCAAACTTAGCCGCTTTAAAAGAATGTTATTGTTGTAAAATTATATCATTCCCTTGATTAATTGGTCATTTTCCGATGTCTTTGCTCCATTAAATGTTTTTAATATAACAGAAATCTATTTGAAGGAACGTTTTCTGCATTTTCTAGCAATTTACTCAACAACAACTCAACGTTAACTTTTCTGCTCCCTACGATAATTAAAATCAATTCCATACGATCATTTGGAATCCCTAGGGGTAAAAACTCATTTCCGAAACGTGCACATATCTAGATTATCCATATTATATTGAATTGAAAAGGCAAAATGACGAAATGAAAAAGTAAATGTATCGTCGGAATCAAAATCGGATTACACAGATTGTTTCATTCATTAAGTGGTTAATCGGAGACAAAAGTCAAAAACCAGTTAAATAACGGCAATTTTCTCTGTGGATGTGTTAATAGAGTTTCATCGAACCGTAGGTTTTTATCTGTATTGGGAATTGACCGGCGACATAGGATACCGTAATGATATTTTTCGGAAAACTGATTGTTGATTAGGAAATAATGAGAGTTTTCTGATTATTTACATCATGTTTATAAACTTTAAATGATCTGTAAATTCCTAAAAAAAAATTGCGTAATTTTCGTGGGATCATCGCAGTTTATTTTTTTTTAAATAATTTACTCAAGTATTTTACATAAGCATTGAGAAAAAGTCTTTCAAGTATCCCGGTTTATAAATACTATATAATCTGGGTTTTCTTGAAGTCTCAATGGGTCCTTGCTGCAGAATTTAATTACTGTACAATGGTCCACGGCAGAGGATCACGTCTAATTGTTTTATACAAAATGCTGCCGCACCCCTGCAGTGCCATTTGGTAACTTAATTTTTCATAAAAATGTTCTCGAAAATATACACCCGATGTTAACAATTTTATGAAACTTATGTTATTTTGCATTTTTTGTTGAAATATTTCTATTGATTGGAATGTTACATTTTATTGTTAAAATGTAATTTTCCTCACTAATATCCGAACAATATTTACATAATTTTATTAATACAAACAAAAATAACACATTTTCCAACAATCCATGTCACCCATTCAAAATTATAATGTTAACCTTCTATTCTTGTGTAAGAGATATCTCGAAGCATTTTAATCCCAGGTGCTCTAATCATGTGTTTAAATGAGATGATTAAATGAATACCGGAAAGTCTAAGGATGTCGATTTCAAGAATCCTAATAAAAGAAAATATGAAATTGACAATAGCTAACAACAGACCAGAACTAAGGTTTCATATGATTAAATATGCCAATGAACAGTTTTATATGGTAGGGGCCAACAATACTTCAAGCAGCGCGTGTCAGTCTCAAGATTATTATGGTAATTATCAAAATTAAATGTTGAAATCAAGTGGCGTTTCCATTAATAATGTCATTCTGTTTATTAGCAATATACAATCTTACGAGTTTTATATAAAAAAAATATGATTAAAAATGTTAAATTTTCAAACAAATTTAACGAATTATTCACGACTAGAGGAGGTGTCTTACTCTATAAACCATGATTTATAGTCTCACTTTATTTCCTATTTTTATTTTAAGTACACTGTTTTAATATGTCATTTTGGCACTTTTCGTGGTTTATTTTGTTCCTATATGGTCTTCCGTGTGTGTTCCTTATAGGAACCTTAATATCAAACGCCAAATGATATTCCTATGATGTTTTAACGAGTTCCCAAGCAGTTGTTTTCGGCGCTCCACGTGTTTTTATGTGAAGTTCGAATAACGCAATATTATCGCCTAAAATCATTTAGAAATCGTTTTAAGAATTTTCAGAACCTTTACATGGCAAGGAGTTCTCAAACGAGGTACATGTTCCTTATACGGACAGTTTTATTAATTAAGAGAGAATTAAATCACTTATTTGGCCAAGTGATGTCAAAATATATATTACTTGTGACATTATTTTATAATCGGTTTTACCTGTACTTACCTTGAGTTGTTGGAGATGGTGGAGGGGGTTGCCACTGCGATTTTGGAAAACCTGGATCTGGAAAACAAAAATTTGTTATTAAGGTACTATCACATCAAACAGAACCAAACACCAATCAATCGTAGACAAGAAAAAACATTTATACAAACATGAAATAAGAACTTGGATCCCTGACAAAAACAAGATGGCGCTCGAAATTATAAAAAGAATATTTGTTTCTGCAAAAATTATACGTTAAAAAGTTTTAAATGCCAACCTTGCTCAAAATAGTTCTGTGCACCCTGCGACCATTAAAGGAGTAATCCAGCTATGACACACAATTCATTTTAATTGTAAACTCTAAATCTGTCTTTAGAAATAATACCATCGGTATAAATATTATATATTCTTATACTTATTGTATTGTAATTTTTTTTAAAAAAATATCTAAATATCGATTTAAACGAGTTTTCGTTATTTTACCTGCAAACATGAAATTGTGAAATCCTGATAAAGTACACTGTCTGAAATAGTTTGCCTGTTTAAGATAGTCGGGTTTAAAATATTCACTTTGTTTTAAATAGTTGCTGTAATAGTCTGTTTGCTTGCAAAAATCTTCTTTCAAATAGTCCTGTTTAAAATAGTCCGAGTGTTTAAAATAGTCCACTGCATTTTTGTCGAATATTCACTAGCTTCTTCACAATATAATAAATTTTCCAGATGTTATCGTGTATACAATTACATATTTTACTGTAAAATATCAAATATTTTAAAGACTGCTGATTTCCTTTGGTTTAAAATTTGGCTTCTGTTGTCGATATTTTCAAGCTTCATATAAAAATGGCATAAATCGGTTACTTATTTGTAATCATAAAAACTTTATTGGTTTCACATAAAAAGAAAAAAATTCACGTGGATGATAGGGTAAACAGTGATTTCCACTTGTTAGCCAATCAAAGCCGTCGACGGATGTCAACATCGACCAATGAGTTCCTGTCTCTATTCATCATTTTGGATCGATACTAGTTAAATGGCATAACACAATTCCGGGCTTTTAGACACGTGGGTCCGATGTTTACAAATTTGTAGCTTTCAGTAAAAGCAAAAATTTTCTCACAGTCATCCTGTTCAGGCATATTGATTATCGAGGTTAATAAATCTAAATTTAATGGCTTTAATAAAATAATGCAGCTTGCGTCTGATAAAAAAATAATCGCTGAGAAAATATTTCTTTCTTCTTTTCAATTAAGTCAATAATTTGCATACGTTGTAACTTTTTCACAAAATTATTTCAATATTTCCTGGCTATCTCAAGTGTCTTCTATATTACATTTTAAATATATGTGTGATTCTCAGAGTTAATTTATATTTATTTATTTCAATATTTATTGTCTGTTCTGGGTGTACTGCTTCAGTAATATATGAGCTTGAATTAATTTATTTTATTTTTAAGTTTGTAAGAATAATCATTCTTAATCTGAAATATTTTTTTTCAAAAATATGAAGTTATTTATACTTAATGGACTCGTAAAGAACAAGACAAACAACTACTGGTAAATATTTATAACATATATGCTCCCTCAGTGCTAAGATCGGTTGTTTCAGTAACATTGCAAAACAAAACAGAAATTTTGTGTTTGTTATTTGTTGCCGACTAAATGTAAATTAATATGGTTAATGAAGATATCAGTTTCTTCGTGGGAATTATTGCGAGGATGACTTATTCCGATTCGTTTTCAACTGCGATATATTCAGTAATGTTTGGGTCCCCAGGAAATTTATTTTACCTGCATGTTAGATAGTTTTAATAAGTTTAGGTACCAGGCCAATTTGTTGAAGGTCTTGTGGAGGTCTCCGTATTTTGAACTTTCGAAAAGAAGCTGTTTGGTGAGATGTGGTGCAATCTTTCTGACATTTATTCCAAATATTTCCTTTCTCACACCAGTGAATTCTGTGTAGCAACCTTTTTTTCATATTTTGTAATATGGCTATATTAATTTTGGTTACTTATATTGATGCAATTGTCTTTTGTGTTAATAGTTTTGTTTTGTTTATTTATTTTTTTTTTTTTTGTTATAGTAAGTGATTTATGATCAAAATTGTGACCTTAGTTTTATAATTTTCCTAACATACAAATCTATCCAATTTCCAATTACACATCAAGAGAAAATTCTGAACTATTATATCAACAGACAGTTTGTTTACAAACGCTTTTAATTTCAGTAGAAAGTTTTATGCAATTGGAAATCTAACCCTTTCAATGGGAGGTTTTAATTGAATTTTATTTTAGTTAACGTATCTGTAACCCTGAATATGAAAAATATGCATATAATCATAACTATTTATGATATGAATCAATTAATGTTTAATTTTTCTAGTTACTGATGAAATATTATTCATATTTAATGAATAAATTGTTTAAAAATGAACGGACTAAAAAGCCATCATCAATCGCATTTGAAACCGAATCCATTTAATTTAACGATTGAAATCTAGGTCCCGTTAAAACAGTGATTTTTTCCGATACAAATTTATTTCATGGTTAAAATTTAGATAAGCCGGAACAATAATGACTAAATATTTGTTTAATACTTTTTATCTAAACAAATGAAAACCTGTCAAATTAGATATTTTATCTTTTTAATTCTGTAACTTGTCATTTTCATTATTCGAATGAAATGGAAGCAAACTGCTAAATGGTGTGTGATTATCTAACGTATTTTCACAACACGAAGAAACAGAAGGTTGGTTTGAAATAAGAGCCACTTTGGTCTTTAAATTTATTTTCTGAAAGAAAAAACTTGGTTGTGCGCATTATTTATCAATATATAAAACAATGGTTTTTTTATACAACTGCAAAAATTTCAACCACACGTCGTTCTATAGACTCCTACATTTGTACCAACACAAGAGCATGTATAAAATGTACATTGATGTTTGGCAATATTACCAGTAGCTGGGAGACGGATGTTGGGGTATTGTAAATTGAGGCATGCTGATAAAAATGTAATATATGATACCAACTTCAATATGATGCACTGTATGGCCATTTCGTGGATTTACAACTCGTCAGCAGTGCTCGAAATTAAAATTTTGTGAAATTACAATGATTTTAATAAGCACATACATCAGAACCAAAACAATCTAAATAGGAGTCTAAGATAAGGGTTACGTCTGCATCAAAAGGAAGGGCTAATTTTTTATTAATTTTGAACAGAAAAATTTAAAAAATCATACCAGGATGAAAATTCTGGCCACTGGGCTGCAAATGTCCTCGGAAAGTAAAATCCACCAGCAGTGACATACACCAAGTGGTAGTAATAAATGTATTACAAAATACCAATATCAATTTCATTCATTGTATGGCCACCTTCGTTGATTGTTTTTGACTTTTGATATATTAACTCCAAGTAAAATTAGATATATATTTTAGGATTTTCTGCCGGAGATACGGAGCAAATAATTTATTAACTATTTAAAAGGCAGAGTATTTATTTATCCCGCACAACCAACGGACGCCTCTAACCAGGGGTGAGAAAGGGTTTTGGCTATTACTAGACCCCGACTGCCCTTGTAGGCGTTTTGACAAATAAATTTAACACCGACATGAGGACTGAATGTAACAGGTTATTTCATAAGGCACGTAAATTTAACCTACCACATTAAATAGTTGTCTAGGTTTTCTTATTGCCTTTTCTTGCTTTGTCTAATATGGCATGCCGAAAAGGCTTAGTTCTTGAAAGAATAAGTTATCTTTATATCTCCTGATTGACTTTAATAATGGATAAATAAAGTCTTTATGACAGTAAACATTTTATTATTTTCAATTATGACACATCGACTTTATAAAGGACACTTTAAACTGACACGTTTGCAAAAATATGATAGGATGGTGAAAAACAATTATGCTCTCCGGACAGCAACCGGATGCAACCAAGCATAGGTAATTTACAAAGGCCATATCGGAATAATCAACTTTCTGGTCGATAAGCTTATTCAGGTAGATGATGTGCTTTTCAAATCTTTTCAATTTGCTTACAGTCCGAAATGATGCCACACGACTCGTAATGACCACTCACGTGCTACTGAGGTTAATAAGTAGTTTCACCTGGCCATAACTAGCCTTAAACACATTAAAACAAATTTAATGTTCAGTGCCCAACTCTCGACCGAAGTTGACACGAGGTTTGGGCATTATACAAAATGATTTAATTGAAAACTAGTATTAAAGTATACTTTAAATGGAAAAAGATCCACTGTCTTGCAAGTCCTGCCTATCAAATCCCTGTACCAATACTGCATCTTTCAACAATAGCGCCGCGGAAAAATGATTTCCTTTATTTCATATACAATCGTACCACTTGAAAACTTCCCATTATATTTCAAATAAAGCTACATTTGATAAAAAAATATTGTGTAGCCAATTCTATTAAACCCTTTACTAATTCATATCAAGATTTTATATCCGTTTAATTGTCCGTTTTGTTATTCTATTGTTGAAAACTCCAGGTCACTTACATCCAAATAAAAAACAAATATGTTGAAAACCCTGTGACTAAGGGGTTTATTATAATAATATTATTAATGTGCGGTTTTGATATTCAATATGCATATTGTGAATTTTCGGAGTAAAAAAGACTCCCGTGTCTTATACTTGAACTGCATAGCATGAAATGCTTAAAAATCATACATTTTCCGCACTCTTCATCACTTAACGAAAAAACTTTATACAATATGGTTTGGACAAAAATTATATAACCTAAAGCTTCGAAAAGGCTAAATGGGTACCGCCTAATTAAGAATTGTACTGTCAGTTTCGTTTTTATAGAAAGACGAGCGTTGTATATGTATGGTTTAAAACTCCTCTAAAAATCGTTTACTGGTTTTCATAGAGACTTTGCAAGATTTCTCCTACTGTCAATGTAAGCTGCTATTTTATTTTTCCACGAATTTCTACTTTCAAAATTTTTTTATTTTTCCTTTTCACAAAGATAAAATGGTATAAAATCCTGTACTTTTATTATGAACTATTTGATTTAAATAATAATTATTTCTCATTCAGTGCAAATATGCACATCTATGTATTTTCGCTGTAATTTTTTTTACCTTTTTCGCGATCTAAACGACACTTGACCCGGTCCTTAGTTACACAAAAATCCGAGTAAATTTTTTGTCTTTTTATTCTATATTGCAATAGCACTACATTAGAGCGAAGCAGCCTGAACGAGAAAATTGCCCCTAGTAAATATTACTCTAGCTCGATCATCAGCGCCTCTGTAAAACCGCTAAGCTGATATATTTGTAAAAGATACTATTTACTTAAACGCGATAGTACACTTTTTACAATGTAACAACCTTTTTTATCCCATTATTAGGTCCTTGTCTTATGTTTATTCGATGTCTGATGAGTGTTTGCATTAAGGCTGAGCAGTCTAAATCCGCTTACTCTCGCATCTGTTTGATCACAGCTCTTCCGAATTTATCCCGCTCTTACTTTCACCAAAATGGCGGAACTTGGATCTTTTCGGCATCTTTTCATCGTTTCACTCACTATTTGCTTGCAAGAAGTTATCACGAAATCTATATTTGCATAGCATAAAGGCCTTGATAAATAGCTGGCAGTTTATTTAATTCACTTTAAGTTAAAGTTGTGAAATTTATTTGTTTTCTAAATATTTACTTTTTCATGCAAGAAAAATTGCGCCATTTTTTTAATTGGTAATTTTGTTGATAGAAAATGTCATATTTGTGATATCATTTAGCACTTGAAATCACTGAAATCCGGGAGATTTGAAAGTAAATAGCTATATCCGAATTTTCAAATAAAAAGTACCGCTATTGTTATTCTTAGCCGACCTGTCAATTATTTATCTGATGTTTATTCGCACATTCCGCAAATATAAGGAAACATTAAAGAAAGCATTTTGTGTTTTCATTTCCCATGAAAATAATTGGTTTGATATACGTTCCTATTGAAGTCTTTAACACGGGTAGTGACGTAGTAAGGTTAATCAGAGGAAACTTTATTATTAACATTCAAAATCGTTTTCAAATCAAATTTTATTTAAGATTTGCAAGATTTTAAGAAAATATTTGTTCTGTTTTCCAGAAATGTAAGTACAGTTTTACATCTAGATCTTATAATTTCCATGTTGATTAGCTAGGTGGGTTACCTTGACATCCTCCCTCTTTTTTATCTAACTGCTTTAGCCGAAATATCTGCAGATATCCCCGGAAAAGTATTTGTACTATAATCTTGGAAAATGTGGCTAGTCTAAATTTAATAAGTATTGATAAATAAAAAATATTTACAAGTAATGTGACACCCGTCTCGGTTAAGTTGCTATAAAAAGAATAGGAACTAATAGCAGCCAACAAGCAAACAACATCAGTACAAAGCGACTTCAAGCGGCTTGGAAAAGTTTTTCCGAAATTGAAGGTTGCACATGACTACAGTAACAGTAATGTTTTACCACTCACCTGTTTTGCATGCAACAAAACTTCCGCCACTGTTATGGTTGTAAGAGACTGTAGACAGACTGTTTGGTGATTGGTTGTTTGAAGGATAGTTTTTCTGTTGGATTCCTGGAAAGTTCAAAACATTCACACATTAAATATTGCTTTGATTATTAACTCTTTTAGAAAATGTTTATGATCGCACATACCAGTATTTTTTACCCAAATCCCTGGAGAATTCAATAGTGAAACAAAATTGACAGAAATTGTGCAAGTGTTTGTTTGTTTTTTTTTTTTTTGTTTTAATATCAACTAATTTTATCATTAAAACAAAACTCAACAATATCCACTCACTTCGTCGCAAGAAATTCAAATGGCCAAGTAAACATTCTGCACCGTACGGACCACAGACTTGTTTAAAGTCTTCAAGCGTCATACTGCAAAGTTCCACGCCTGTCAAAGTACTGAATCTTGATCCGTCCACATCTCGAAGATTATATTCTTTTACGGCCCAATCAATCCACTGCTGCACATGTTCTGTGGTCCACACGTTGGGGTCTAAATTTGATAAACATAAATGTAAATATAAAAAAGAAGAGATTTGGGGTAAATATCAAGGAGACATTTACCCCAAATCGACAGTCCAATCCCAATTTGGCTTTGGAATATTTGTTAAAAAAGTATGTAAGGTGAAGATCGTGTCTTTCTGACATTTATTCCGTAATTTTTCTTTGAAAAAGCATATTGATAACAACAGAAACAATATAAACAGTTCGCCGACACCTTGCAGCCGCGACTCATGTCATGACTGTTAATATATGTCTGAACAATTAACGTAAAATTTATCATGTTGCGCCATTGCTGGATGCCCACTCCTTGGGTAGTATAAATTTGATAAAATCGAACAAATAATACTGACTGCATCAGAAATGCCTGAAAACCTTGACATGAAAACTACTCTGATGTTAACTTTCAGTACACTGGTCTCTGGCCTGTAAAATTTGAGTTTGTACAGTAATGAAACTGAAATAGTATTTCCTAAATGTGTTAAAAAGTCTAATGTTTGGAGTCTGCTGATATGACCAAAAACTGGAAACATATAAATAATAAATGTGCCTAAAACGAGATAACAGAAGCTTCTTAATAATTAATTTGCATGGTAGCACAGCTAGTTTGTAGGAGCATAGTTTTGATGACGTGGTTTTATCAGAAGAAATCAAGACCACAATATCCCGGTGTAAGGAATGAGGTTGGGTTCATCGGTGAGGATCACATTGCTCCCATCGGAGTTCAAAATGAATAAGAACAATAAACTGTGTTTATTTCTATTTAAATTATAAAACGTTGAATTTCACATTCTTATTTATCATTCATCTATCAGTTTTTATACGGGAGAATGAAAATGATCTAATTACTTTTGTTACGGGAAAGTTATTTCAACTTACGCCATATCTTGTCATTTGCCATTACTGTGTGTAATACGTAAAAATTGCACAGTTTTGACGTGTAATATAAATGGTGTATTGATAATGCAGAAGTTTGTAAATAAAATATACAAAGACCATAACCCAATACTGAAAAAGGACAATAAAACATTGTCATTTGCTAAAATATTAGATTTCTGCAGAAAGTATAGAGTCGATCCTTTTTGAATGGAACAAGATATTGCGTTATATTTTTATTAGCTTTTTAAAATTCCATTCATAATCCACGCGACACGGGCAATAACTTTCTGTATTCGCTGCAGGATTTTACAAAACGATACTCAAACATCGTTAAAAATGCGAAAAACTGTCAAATAAAAATTAAAATAACAGCTAGTGCGGTGCCCAGAAGGGGTTTTATCCATATCGGTAATGTGTCAAATTATTTGTTTTCATTGGCACGTGTAAATGTCTATTGTCGTCTGACAAGAAAATTACATCTGCTGTTTTGTACGATAATCAAGTAATTTTCAGCTTTATTGACAAAAATGATGTGGTCATTCTGTTAGTGGACAATGGCGATTAATCGGCAGGTGATCACTTTCACACCTTCAATCAAATGGAATTGGATTTAGTAAATAAATAATAAATAGACTTAGATTTAGATATATGTACATAAATGTCTATCTTGTTTACTTGTGGACACACATTCACTGAAATAAAACTTGACTTTTCTCACGAAATTTGAAAGAAATTTTATAATGAATTGGCTAGACCGTTCGGTATTTTGTGAGTTTTGTTTTAAAAGGCAAAATATTTTGTGGCTTTTCACATTTAAACTGTAGAAATAGTTTATCGTGAATTTTAAAAATTAAGAGTATTACTTCAATCATTTTGAAATTGTACTTAACAAAACAATTTTCGTTATCACTAGAAATTACATGTTTGTTACACATTCAAAAACGTGATAAAACACACGCAGGAACGGAAACGGTATTTGATTTTTATACGTGTAAATAAATCAGCAATTAAAAAAAAACATCCCACATTTGTTTTTAACAGGATATGATCGGAAATCACCACTTATTTTACACATGAAATCGTTTTTGTTGTTAAACTGCATATGTCATGATCAACTGAAATACACACAGGTTTACAATGGAAAAGAAGTTGCACTAAAACAGTTATTCAAATTTTAAGAAAACGTAGAGATTCGCCACTTTTGAAATACAAATTCATTCTTAATAAAGGTATTGGTATTTTTTTAAATATCCCATATTACTTCTTGTTGAAAAGATCACAAAATAAGGTTAGAACACTTGCGTAATATACATTTTGACATGCATAAAAACAGTAAACAATCTGTGAAATCACGATCAGCATTACAGCAAAAAATTTCAAAAATTTATTTAAGCAAGAAAGATAGTCGTAATATTTTGCAGTAAATTAAGAAAGACCGAAAACATGTTTGTTCGAAGCATCGTTTTCTTCGACTGCCCTCATAAAAAGTCAGCAGCAATACACATGAAAAATCTGTATATATTAATGTAAACCACAATATTGAAAGTTCGTGTATACGAATGTGTCATAGAATTGATGAAAGTAGGGCATGTCTTAATCCAAAGACAATTTTGAAAACCAGTGACCTGAAGTTATTTCCGGCAGGTTTATTGTTTTTATTTATTATTATAGTCAACCTCAGAATGTCTAGAAAGTCTTGTATTGTTTTAGAAATAATTTCATTATTAACAATAAGTTCTTAAAACAATCATTATTTAACAGTTTGAACACAAAATACAATTTCGAAATAAAAAATTGTTGCAACAAATTTCTTTTTTTTTATGAAAACTATTGTACCAATTGTAAAATTTCAATATTTTTCAACTTCTGGCGCAAAATAGCCATCAAAATTTGAAGCAAAAATAATATAAACTTTCGCCTGGCTGTACATTTCTAATGATCTCATGAATACATAAAAACTGTGTTAAATTATTATTGCAATTTGAAATTTAATAGGAGTCCAAAGGTGGCAAAGGTAAACGAACAGAAAGTCACAGGACAAAAAGTCACAGGACAGAAAGTCACAAAATGCCTAGGACAGAAAGTCACAGGACAAAAAGTCACATTTATTGGACAAAAAGTCACATCTATTGGACAAAAAGTCACAAATTAACCATTCTATTATTTGACTGACAATTAACGTTTTAAGTGTTAAATTGTGTAATATATTATTAAGCAAAAATTATTATGAAATTTATTTTAGTCCAATATGTTAATTTTGTAATTATTATGAATAATAACAATTAAATTACAATAAGAAATATGATCAAACAAAAAAATTATTTTTGTCCAATTATGTTTGATTTAAATTGAAAAAAAATTAAATTATAAATAAAAATTGACTGAACAAATCAACTGTGACTTTATGTCCTATGCCTTTTGTCAAAATACAACTGTGACTTTTTGTCAAACACAAGTGACTTTTTGTCCTACGCCTTTGGTCAAAATACAACTGTGACTTTTTGTCCAGTGACTTTTTGTCCAGTGACTTTTTGTCCTTGACTTTTTGTCCTTGACTTTCTGTCTGTGACTTTTTGTCCTGTGACTTTCTGTACTACAATCCCTTATTTTACCCCTATCAATGCTTTCGTGAAAAACAGATATGGAAAGATGATCTGATGTTATAGGGTTTGTTTGTAATATATTATGATTTACAAGGAACCTGAAATGGATTGAATGCTGACATTGTTTGTCTGTACATACAAAATAAACGCGAGTGTATTGGCTTTATATTGTGCTTTTGAAGAATGGATTGTCTTAAACAGAGATTTTACTGGCAAATCCTTCATTTCCGAGAAAACTTAACATCAAATAGAAAACTTACTAAAAACATAGCAACACTTCTTAAGATTTGAATAAGCTTGTCCTACTTTATTGTTCAGGGTGATGTATTTCCCGGTATAGATAATGTGTTTGTTAAGATCTGTTGGCACGTTGTCTATGTACATGATTTAAATGAAAATTTGTTTCAGTAAAATGTTTATTTTATGTTTAAATGATTAATTCAACTATAAACTAGTTTGAGTAAGAAAACAGACCTACAATTATTTGATTGTAACATGAACAAATTCATACACATGTATACGCTCACGTATACAGACGCTCATTTTCTATGTTGGTAATGAGTGTGTTTCAGAAAATACTACGAGTACTTTCTAATTCAACAAAAACATTCGGAAACATTTATAAATGTCTGTAATTGGATTTTTATATTATAATATATTTAGCAGGAATCCGTTTTAGCCGGTCGTTGTAATAAGCATTACATGTATTTTGTGTACAATGTATTTGTTTCACTTCGAGATATTCCTTGTTCTTCTTTAGTTTTAATACTTGATTGATTGTTGCTTTATGTCCATCGGCAAATATTTTATGCATATTGTAGACGAAAACAAGTTATCAGAAATGGGGTGGGCTAAGGATTATGCCGGGGAATTTGCTAGCCACAGAATGCCACGTCGAGACTGTTTTGGGCAGTGGCGGAAAGTTAAGCCTAAGCATCCAACGGACCTCCCCTTACGAACTGTTGCAAAAGGGTCTTTACTTGCTAAGAGCGTGTCATTCCCCCAACTTGAGGCACGGCGGTAACGTTCCCGTCCGAGGCGGGATTACATTCCGCCAAACTAAATGACGCCCATTTAGGAGGGTTTCTACACATAACGGAGAAACTGAGTAGCCTATTCTTCTTTAGTGTTATCCCGTGTATCGATCCTGCCAGATTCTAACAATATGTGCGAATTCTATAACAAAGAGGTCTGGTATACACGGCTTACGTGAATCTTTGTACCGAGCGCTAGTAGCAAATTCAGCTAGCTGCTTGCACAAATTATATATTATGTATGTAATGCCACACTTTTGAAGAACTTTTATAAACTTAAGACATGTATTATTTTCCCAATTTTCCACTTTAAATTACTACTACTGCATTAAATATAGGAAGACACTAACTGGGGAAGGAAATTGCTTAAGAACCCATATCATTTCGGCCATTAAAAGTAGCACAGGATATCATCCTTCTTAAAATTGTAATCCCCAATTTCCTCATAACAGTTAAATATACTTATAGAACCTAATACTGTATATCTATATATTGTGTATTCTAATGTGACATACTTCAAATATATTTATATGTATTTTGTTTCCTTCTCAGCTGATTTTTATACATAACGTACAAATACTAGTATAGGCATATAGGTAAACTGAGAATAACACCAACACTGTATCATTTCTCTTTACCATGATTTTTATAACAGCTGAGAAAAAAATCACCTAATAGATAAACAAGTTATTTAAGGGAGTTCCTAACACGTTAGGAAATCATATTGACGTTTTAATAATGTATGATTTGATATAAAAAATAATGCATCTCAAGGTTCAGAAGTTTTGACAATGAAATTGCTATATAACTATTGAAATTATTCCAGTGAAATGTGTTGTTAAAATTTCTTTAAATCCATAGGTTTTCCTTCTTTTTGTTCAAAGTAAATATCTACACAATATATAAAGCAAATAAAATAATTGAAATTAATTTTATTGAAGGTGTTCGGTACCCCCTAAAAACTTTTGAATGGTGTAAATCAACTTTTCTCAAATTTACATAGAATTATTTGTAAAATAATCAGTGTGTTGATCATTTTACTGATTTCTTGTGCTATTTTGACAGCCACTTATTTCTTTATCTTAAAGTTTTTAGTAAATATATAATTTGAAATAAAACAAATCCGTTAACTTAAAATTAGATGTTTTTCTTATCATCTTGATGTATTGCTTGTATGTGACGGTAAGTATACTATTACTGAATTTTGAATAAAATAATTTGGCCTAAAAGAGGTGAAAAATGGCGGATCTTTTTGTTTCCCAAATAGAAAAAAGTGGTAAACACAAGGCTTATAAACCCAAAATTTGTGTAGTTTGTTAAGTTTTGATGTAAGTTTAAATATTCTTCTTGTAGTCATTATATTACCGAACGTTTCGTTATAATGTATAAGAAATTATGAATAATCCACTTGAGGTCTTACTGATGATATTCCTAATTGAAATTCTGTTATACACTTATGGAATTATATATAAGGTCAAATCTAAGTTTACATATAGTAGTTATATATGGATTGTCACGAGTTGTAACGATTTTTTAATGATTCAATATCTGGATATGAAAGCAAAGCTTTTATTTTTTCAACCTGCCCATTTCCGATGCTTCTTCAATTCACCCGAAAATATTGCAAGATCAATTTATTATTCTTCTTTTTATTTTTGCACAAAAATTCTTTGTTTTTTGGTGAATATTTTATATACTCCTTGAAGATTAAATGGTCTATCTTTAAATACAAAACAAACACAATATAATACAGTGAACACATTGAACACATTGAAAATCATAACTAGTAATCAAAAGCCAACAACTAAACTTTTAGACAAAACCCATTAAATAATTTTGACAATTAATGTACAACACGACAACTCACCAAATAATCAAGGGACACTATGGCTTCCTAAAACTTAGAATTGAATGTATATCTATGTATATAGGTACGTATTTTTCCGTCATCATTCATTTTCACACGAATGAATAAGAAATATCATTTTCAAGAAATAAAAATTTGACGAAGAAAGTGATTATAATAAAAGTTTTCTAATTGAGAGATAGGGGCGTTTATAGTAAAATAATTTCTATTTCTCAAGTCAACATTTACTATTGTAATGATTTTGGTATGCTGAATTATATATAAATTCTCAGATATAAAGCACAAAAAATTGAAAGTGAGAAAATTCGTTTACGCTTATTAATGCTGATATATTTTGGCCCCATTAATATTCGAAAACTTTCAAAAGAAGAAATGTTGGAAATAACTTATTTTTGCATAATAAGTTACACAATCATCTTTAGCTAACAAAGAAAAAAAAGTAAATTCAATTTGTCCAGAGAAATATTAATCGAAAAAGTATGAAAAAAAACATAATTATGAATAAATGTAATTTTAATCCTACCTTCGGGTACGATAACCTTTTCTTCTCCTTGCGAATTTTGGCTGTCTATTTCATCACAAGACTTTGTTCTTGATACAGTACCGGCATAGTTATATTGGTCTCTGTTGTAAGGGACCGAAGTTTGGTATGGTACTGTAGAGGGACGACAATCCATCCCTAACGATGTTGTTTTTGTATAATCTTGGTTAAAAAACATGGAATTTTTATTGTTATGTTGGAAATTGTCACTGACAGAAGATTGTATAGCACTTGTATCGAATGGATGAAGTTCATCTCCTTCATTAAGTCTCCCAAACATTGGGTCGAAAATACCACTACCATTTCTATTTGCAATATGAAAGTTACTGCTTTGTTCAAACGGGGGAATATTTGGATCCAAGGCACTTTTGTAGTATGGATATGGCTGCATCGTTGTTAGCTCCCCTACTTCATTTCCGTTGCCGTTTGGGGTAAAAGCTTCCCATTCAGAACATAAATTGTCTCCAGAATTAATTCCTGGTTCCAGTTTAATAGCCGTTCTTGGCTGTTGCATGGGTGTTATATCAAAAGGAATGTCCTGATTTGGCATGTTTGCTTTCTGAAAATCGTTAGGTGATGGTTGCTGTTGCATAGACCCATTGGGTTGTCTAGTGATATCACTCTGCTGTGTTTCAAATCCTTGAGCAAAATTCTGTGGTTGTGAACGATCGTGGCACAAAGGCTGAGCATTTTGTGATAGGTCTGAATTATGTGCTTTCTGTAGATCTGGTTGTGACTGATTCAAGTTACCCTTCTCGGAAAGGGTTTGAAGACCGGTTGGTGAATTTGGGAGATCGTTTGGCAAATGTCCTGCTTTCGACTGGGCGACACTGCAAGAAGGCAA
>JARWCS010006182.1:0-17337 GCA_034783895.1 Geukensia demissa
ATGTTATTTATAGGTTTTACAACCTGACCGGTGGCTAGGGTGTTTGTTGCTTCTTCGAAGCTAACAACACCAAAAATTGCCTAAAGAAGTATACAATGTAAAGCAACATATAATTCTATCGCCCGAAGATCTGTACAAAGCAGTGATAGTACTAGCGATATAGATATGTGAAAATTGATGGATTCTTCTGTTTCTTATAAATATTACTCATATACCTGCTGACTCCTGGATATTCAGACTTTTATTCGATATAATCTTTAGTATATAGTTATTCTGTTATTTATTTATATTTGTAACATCTTAGACTTTGATAATTGCATGCTCTAAATCATATTGTGGTATGGTTTTCAGAAGGATTAGACATTCTAAGTAAATCTATGTTTCTTCCCTAGTATAAACTATATTACAGGGATGCCAGTTTTAATCGTGATTGTCGCTGGAAGTGTAACAAGATTAGAAGGATATGGCACGTCAAAATTGTAAGCTTTGTTTATGAAATATGTACATCAGAAGAAATAAAAAGTTTTTCTCCTTTTTTGAACATGAGAATAAGACTTTTAAATAGGTCGAATATGAAAGGTACAAACATGCATGCATTTTTGCTTAAGTGTTTTGAAGATGGAAAAGTCAATTTAGCCACAGTGGGGGGTTTGTAATGGCAATTAAAAGAATATATTGGTCATAATATTCTCATGTTATAGAAAAGTCCAGTACTACATTAACGACCTATAAAAAACTGAAAAAGAAATCGAATTGGTAGTAGTCAAATTATTACATTTCACTGAATTAAAGAACATTTTTGTCATTAAATGCAGACAGGTTCATTTTTAAACTTTATTCATACAGGAAGAGACAAAAGAAAATAACAATAGAAAAGATACTAGTGCATAAGTTCACATGAATACTATGCTACCACTGGCGGACAGGTGCAGACTCACAAACAAGCCTTGGTCATATCTAGGGATATCCTATTTAAACCAAAAATATCATGGAGCATAGTTTTTCAAAACACTCAGTAGTCGATATAGAATACCAACTTTTCGGATTTGAATACTGTCATTCTAGAACGAGTTGCCGAAGCACACAGTAAATCACGGACGATTCATAAGTGGTCACTAGTTTAAAATGGAGGTATTCAAATAGTAATTATTTTGTTTATGACATTGCTTACAATAACGATCAAAATGAACTACCGTTCGTTCGCTCTAGTATGATGTCGATTGATATATCACCTTTTAGAGTTATATAACGGCATTTATTTCACGTGAAAACATTTTATATTACCGGACACTATCTGTATGTTGCTACTTTCAAAGTTTTAAAACGCATAGTGGAATAATAGAGTGCACATTACGTTACGTAGGTATGCATGATATATTGTTTTATTTGATGGGAAGCAGCATCCAATCATTACAATATTATACGGCAAAAATTTGGTATTACCCATTCTCTCTGTACCAAACTATTTTCTACATCTACAGCTGCTGGTTGTCAAGAGAATCAGGATTAATTTACGCCTTCTTTGGACCATGTATTGCTGTGATCGTAGTAAGTTTATAATAAACTATGGTATCTACCTTGTATCAATAAAGAAACCACCGGATGTACATAACATTTATTGAAAAAAATAAGTTTTAATAACATTATGGATAGACCGTATTTTGTACATATCCTAATCTTAAAGGTTTTATTGGACGGATATTATATTCTGCTGATATACGAATCCTTTATTATGGCAAAAATGTGATATTTATTACCATTTTTCAACACGGGTTGGTTGAATGGTGTTATTAGAGGAAACAATGATATTTGACTGTATTAATTGGTTCTTGTTGTATGATATAAGCATACCGACCTTTGTTGGGATTATCAGTTTTGACTTTTACACCCATTGCAGAGAGAAACCTGTAAACGAAATCCGGCAACAATTATATAATGTTACCGAATGGAATTATTCCAATGAAATGCCTATTCCTTTGTATGACGTATAAAATTTAGAAATTTACAGTGTATTCTGTTATGTCTATCGTGTTGTTGTTCATATTTGTTATTTGCCAATATGAAGTTATCTGTTGTCTTCCAATGAAAATTTACCGTTTTTAATACAAATTACTCTTGGTGTAAAACTGTTGTCTCAGGTATTAAAGGATATGTTCAGAAATAATATTATAAATATATAAGTATTGCAATTTGTTTTTCTTTATCGAGAATTATGTAGGTTCCTATTATGTTTCAATACTTTCCAAACACCAGCTTTTTACATTTTTTAGCATTTTGATTGGATATTGTATTTTAAAATACGCCATAATTATATTGTTCCTTTTCCTGTAAATTTACTAACAAACTACTGAAATGATATTGAATATATGTAGTGGAAGTTTTGACCATCAGTGAAAAAATTAGATATCAAATACCAGTACTTTTCAGATGGCTTTGCCTCTAATTGGTTGTTCTGGCAGTAAAGGGGTAGAGTTACAAACATGGATTACTGACCTTCTAAATTGATCATATTTTTTGAATGACAAGGCTTACAGTAACTGAAGCTCAAAGATTTGAAATATTTTGGTTCCGTGCTATTTTGTGTGAGGAGTAATAATAACATTGGGATGACAAAAAAAAAGTCAAAATTACAGGAATTTTGCTTTTTCCAATCAGAATTTGAACACGGCAAATTTACGGCACATATGAAATTCTAATATGGTTTATTTTGTTTAAGCTCAGATTTCTATGTGAAAATTTTAAGGTGCCCATGCATGCGCTCAGTTTTAAAAGGCCTTATAACATCTAGTTAATAAAACTCTATTGGAGACAAATTTAATATTACCTAAATCAGTATTTATGATGGATAACCAACTGTTTTGGAGAGCCTCACCCGAAACCGTCTCCCATGGACTATTTTTGGCGGTATATTTGGAAATTTACTACTAGTTCCAAAACAAACTACAAGATTATTTTGAATACAAATATTTAAAAATGACTTTTTTAATTCTCCAAAACTTTCAAATAAATATATCCAACTTTAATTATATCATTCGTTTTATTTTTCAGATGAATTTATTTATCACTGGATTGATACTAAAAAAGTTGTTTTCAACCAGAGCCACAATGAATAAGTCGAAGAAAGAAAAACTTGTGTACGTATAATTTTTAGAATTCCTTTTAATTATGACCTCAAGACATTAGGTAAAACTTTAATATATATTCCTAATTTCAAAATCAGGCACAGAGGCTCAATGAAACGACCCAATCTATGTAGTGAACATGTAAAAACATTACATTTTCAAAAAAGTTACATTAAAAACTAGACAAGAAAAATGCAACCATTGTACATTTTTATCATGAGGCCTTTGCCACCGCCTGTTAAATCCTATTATAAGAAGACAACTGATTTGATTCTAAAGTTATATGGTTGCTAGGTATATTTCAAAAAGGTAACAAGTCTGAGAGACTTCCAGGTAATTTACCAAATTTGAAGTTGCTTTTATCTTAAATCTACTAACTCTTCATTATTATAATTGATCATCTGATATTGTGATTGTATGGTTGCAAAGTAACAGGTCTTAGAGTCTTTAAGGACATTTTAAAAGTTGAAACCGCCAGTTGAGAATCTCTAAACTGAAAATAAATGCAATTTATCTTCTGATTATGTTTATGTATTGGTGCTAAGTACTTTTCCAAAAATAAATACTTCTTAGAGACTACCGGGAAATTTGATAAAAATGAAATTGGCATATATGTTAATCTGAAGACTCCAAAGGATTGCAATTGACCTTCTAAATTCTTTTCTTTACAATTCTAAGGTACTTTTCACAAATATAACAGGTCTGAGAATCTTCCTGGAAATATACCAAAGTTGGAACTGCCATCCATGCAACTTCCTCAAAGGTTTCATTTAGATATCTGGGTAGATTTTGAGAAAAAGAAAACTCATGAATAACATTCAGTAAAAACAACCATTTTTTAAAGTTCAAACAAGATTCAACATGACGTTGAGGTCAAGGTCATCTCAAATGGCCTCCGAAGTATGCATGCTATACAATACAAGTTAATGATAACTTGGGCACTATAAATCAGATATTTTAAGTCTAAAATTGTTTCCCCTGAATGACCTTGCAGACGACCAAAAAGGTCACACAAATTTGCATCCGTAACATGCGAATAACACCAATGTAATTTTATCATAAGTTTCATTTAGGTATCTAGCATATTTACTGTAAAATAAAAACTTAGACGTTACTTTCAGTAAAAAATTATAATCATGAATAATCTTGAAATCACGGTCAACTAAATTTTGGCGCTTAAGAAGCACTGGCTCAATACACCATGTAAACTTTCATGAAGCCACCTTTAAAATAACTGAATAAATCCAAACTTGGACGTAGCGCTGACGCTGACTCCGAGACAATTCCAGTAGTCAATCTTTATTTCGTAAAGGCGAACTAAAAAGTGGTTGACTTAGGCTAAACAAAGAAGATAAACTCATTTCCTTCATGTGACACAGCGATTAATGAAAATCGAAATCGAAATAAAAGTCTTTATGATTTTAAGCGAAATTCACCATTTTGCAAATAAAAATTACCATCAAAAGACTTGAGTCACTGGTTATTTATATGTTTTCGTCAACACTCGTTAAGAGGGGTGGGATCCCACTAAACTAGTGAAACCCATCCATGTCTCATGTGTTTGCCAGAATTATACAGTTCTCAATTATATTTACAAGGTATTTTCTGTTTGCTGTAACTGTTCCTGCATTTATTTTGATTGTGCCCTGTGATTGACTTGATGTTTGTCTTATGTTATTTGTGGCTCTCGATGCCAGTATTTTATTTTACCTAAAATACTTCTGTCTCTCTGAATACTCTCTGGTCTTATTGGATTAATATCTGTTTCATTTTTCTGATTCATCTGTTACTGTTTTTTGTTTTCTTTTGGCCACTTGTTTTGGGGGATGAATGGGACTCCACTGAACTAGTTTAATCCCGCCACCTCTCTAATGTGCCTGCCCCAAGTCCAGAATTGTGGTCATAGATTTGTTATGTGTTATATGTTCTGTTATATGTACATTTTGATAATATTCAGGTAAGACCAGTATTTTTTGTATTAGTTTTTATATGTATGTTGGTCTTTTCACAAGGAGTGGTATTCCATTCTTCTGTTTTCTTTCGCTTCCTCTTCTTGAAGACCTCTAGATTTATAAAATCCCTGTTTTTCTCGTGATTGGAGTGAGTATCCCCATATCATTTAATTTTCATTTGAGAACATAATCACTTTATATTTTTTTCCTGAGACCTAAAGATTTCTCGACGGGCGAAGGAAAATGGCTATGATCAAACCACCTGTAATATATTTTTTATTTTACCCAAATTTTACTATCTATATAACACATGTTCAACATTTTGGTAATGTTTACTTATTGAATATTCGGATTAACTCAGTTCTGTCATGCAAATTTATCTATTCGAATATCTTGGTTGACATCAACTTTGAATAGTCATCAAAAATAGCCATTAAAACTCTTTACAGGCCAGTGTCTTACTGAATAATAAAAAGTACCGATCTATTCGTAATTCACATAGAGGATAAGAAATTCGAAGATACCAAAGCGGCAGACAGAAATCATTAAGTCGGAAGACAGACAAGACAATGGCCAACAAAATAAAACAAAAGACACACATAAAACATACAACACTACACTGAAAACTAAAGCTGGAGTAACAAGAACCCTACAAAAACCAGGGTAAGTTCAGGCGCTCCGGAGGGGTAAGCAACTCCTGCTCCACTAGTGGCACCCGTCGTGTTCATAAGTAGACAAATATGAAAATATGATTTGTGGCATGATTTTCTATAATACAGCTTCCCACCAAATGACAGTCGAATGTAAACTGCTACAGGTCCTATTTCAGCCTTCGACAATGAGTCCATTCCATAACGGAAGCTGTAGAAGGTCCCGAAATACAAAAAGTGAAGCTATACATAAAACACGAAATCAACCTAATCTATTGCAAAATTTATGAACAAATAACAATAAATGAATAATTAAACAACGAAAACCACAGGACTACAGGTTCCTTGCTTGGGACAAGCACATAAGTATGTGGCGGGGTTAATGCCGTTGTATAATGGAGCTTTTAATTATCTCCACAAAATAATAAGTAATCTTGTATCTAAAACCTTTAAGTGTTTTTACAGACGTCTACCGTTCTCAAGTCCAGACGAATCTAATACGGCCCCTTATTCAATTTCTTTACCTGATCTGGGTATTTAAATGACTAACTTAACACGAATTAAGTAATACTTCAATTTCCTCCTGCCACAGTTAATTCTGTTTAAAATAGGAAAAAATGTCTTTTTTCTTTATTACAGGTCTGGTGTCCGTAGCATTGCTATTTTGGCGCCTATTTTTGGTCTGACATGGTTTTTTGGTTTACTTTCATTCCATGAAGATACGATTTTGTTTAGTTACTTATTTGTCATCTGTAATTCCTTTCAGGTAATACAATAAATGAGAACTGAAATGCTGTCTTAATTTGATCTAAAGAGAAAAAGTTTGTTTTTTTAATTAACACGTCAAGAAATCATTGTTAACACTTAACAATAAAAGTATAAATTTGAAATGTTCCAACGGCCATTCATTAGAGAAACTTACTGGCCATATAGTTAACTGTCAAAATGAGTAAATTTAATAGATTCTTTAAAAAAGATAATAACAGAAAAGAATAAAATATGCCGATTTAAAAAATTATAATGAACTGGACACTATGTTTGCTCTGAAATTGAATCATAGATCAGCGCATCTTTTCACAGGGCTTGTTCATCTTTGTTATGCACGTGATATTCAATCAAAATGTAAGTATGAAAATGTTGATCATTCTTTAATATACGATTTAGTCTAATAAACCATCTTGTTATTCTTATGTATATTTTTATATTTATAAAAATTGAAAATACAACTGTGCTAAATTACGTTTCACGAAACGTACATTGATTAAGGGAGAACAAACTGCTTATATAGAATTTATCTTTTTTCCGTCACTGAATCGTTGAAATAGCAAGTGGTAATGTGAATTTAGAAGCACTTAATTTTCAATCAGGTTACTGTGTTTATTTAAAAAAAAACTAATGTCAACTATTATCATACAAATAAACATGAATCCAAGCAGTAACTTCACAACGAAAATAAATAAGTGACTGAAGATTCGGTATGGTTTCCAATATCTAAAACACTTTCTAACACTCTAATTAAAAAAATAATCAATGATTGCTATCTTTAAATTGTCCTGATCTGCTGTCATTACATCAAGAACTGTACATTTAATTTGGGCTGTGAATGTAACTAAAAATTCTTAAGATTGACTGCTCGTCCTTTTTAGGCTCCTAGCGTGTCAGACGTAGGTTAATCCAGAAAAGCAATTTACCCGCAGTTAAATTTGGCTTTTTATTGTTTGTTATACACCTAAATAAGATGTGAATAAGATTTTCTTTGTAATATATATCCAGCAATGTTTCTTTAAAAAAGATAGACATTAAAGTAGGCATAAATACAGTCCGTGGGCTAGGTAGGTCTAGCGTACACCCCCGAAGGACTCATTCACACCAACTTTTTTTAAAATTCGTAGTTATACCCTTTTTCATATTTTGAATATGAACAAGCATAATACTGAGATACTTTTAGGTTTTACTGTGCATTTTGTACCCCACCATGTTATTTTTGCCTATTTTCATTTCACAGGTAATTTAGAGTTTACAGACATTTAATGACATGTAAACATACATTAAACCATACAAATAAGGTACTATTGGAAAGATAAATATATGAGCTTTTTTAAAAGATGTCTTCTTTTAAAATTAAATTGACGATCAAAAAAGTTATAGCATAAATTCTAGTCCTATCCCTACATTAATTTCCGGAAAACTCGATTTTTGTGCGTTTCAACCATTAAACTAAAGCCTGTATGAAGTTTTGATGAATTATTTGTATATCATGTAATGAATTATGGATGTTTACTAAATTTTATAACCACTTTGTTGTTTATTTCTGTTATTTTGATACCAAAAATTATGAAATACCAGGATTTTGAAAATTTCGGATTTTTTTCAGGTTTTCTCCATTTTTGTGATACACCGAATTAATTAGTTGTTTTAAGACTATAAATTTGATTTATTTGAATAGAACTATATATTAGCATCTTATAACTCAAGAAACCTTTGCTAAAATGTTGTTCCACTCCCATTTTTATGAAAATTGTATCCATACCCCTAAGAAATTTAAATATAGCTTTTCAAATAGCAGTAATTTATATCAAAGAAACCTAAAATATGTCTTTCAATAGTGTCAACTGCTAGAAAATGTTTAAATGAAATAAATCATGTGCGTTTACAGATATAATAGTCCTAATTTCTTCACAATTTTCCGAAAAATGGGTGATTTACAAAATATAGATTTAATTTAAAATGCTATGCAAGTTCCCTTTGCCATGTTTGTCCAACTTATCAGTATTTCTATTGACCAAGAAACTGTTTTTATTGAAAAAATGCATTCAAAAATGATATTTGATCAATTGTATTAACTTTTTATTGTTTTTATAATACGTCAGTGACAAAAATAACCAGTTTTCTTAGAAAATATTAAGAGTTTTCAGCCTTTTGACTATCAATCCAAAGGGAAAATTGGACATAAAACTTTATAACTCAATTTTTACTAAGTTTGTACATCTCTTTCAATATCCGTTATCCAATATTTAGTGTTAACAAGTCATATTTTGGTTTATTTTCAATAAAATTAGATTTTACTTAGTGTAAGGGCTTCCACATGTTCATTTTGTGCTATTTTGTACTTTGTTGTCATGTAAAAAAGAAGTCAATAAGGTTTTACATTTAATTTTGTTGTAATTTGTAATAGTTGAAAGGAAAAAAATAGAGTTTGACGGAAATTAAGGTAGGGTAGTCAATACAATTTTAAAAGAAGACATGTTTTGGAAAGCTCATACATTCATTTTTCCAAAAGTACCTTATTTGTATGGTTTAATGCCAATTCCTTTAGAAAATATGAAGATAAAGTGCTTCTGAATGATACCCTCCACTGTCTCGATCTTTGATTTATCCTTTGTTTAAATAGTAGATACTAAATTGAGAGCTCGTCAAGAACAGTTGGATTCCACTCTTGTTGAAGATCTTGTAAACACACAACATTTTGAACTTTTCCCAACTTCTTGCTTAATTGTACTGCAGTCTCTTTTATATTTGACGCATGCCTCCCCTTTTTCATACCATTGCATAGATTCAGCAAAGAGCTTTTGCTCATTGAAATCATTTTTCTAATGGTTAAGACCTTCTTTGTTTATTTGAACATTTTATTTTTAAATAGATATCCCGTTATCAACATGCCTATAAATAAAAAATAGAATATCAAGCTGTTGGAATATAAAAATAAACTAAGGATCAACTGATGTTCTTGAGAAGTTCTGATACTAAATATTAATAAGCTTAGGAACAACTGTTTTCCTTGTTAAGTCCTGATGTTTAAAATTAATTAGCTTAGGATCAACTGATGTCATTTAGAACTTCTGATTCGTAATATTTATAAGCATAGGTTAAACTATTGTGCTTCTGATACTTAATATTTTATATTCATAGGTATCGCTTGGTTGCATTTTTTCCCAGTTTAAAAGTTGTGTTTTAAATTTGGTATTTAAATATCATTGATAATATGTAGGTCAGGAAATCTGTTAAACGAAGGGTGTCTCGATTAAGCAAAGAACGAGATTTTACTACAGGTACAAAATCAACGGAGAGTACAAACACCTGGAATATTTTTAAAAAGGTAACTATAGTAAAAAGATATGGTATGATTGTCAATGAGTTGGCCATCCAAAATGTTTAAATTGTAAACATCTAAAAGGAGCCCTATAAATTGATTTATTTAAGTATCATGGTATATCAGGAGGGGGTCCATCTGCATTTTCCTACATTTGTTTCTGGGACCAAATTTTTGCCGAAAAATTATGCCCCCCTTTTCAAAAAATCTGGATCCGCCATTGAAGACTTGAACTTTTGAGGCTGAAATGTTAATTTATAATAATCGCTGTAACGTGATGTAAATTCTATAATTTTGTAAATTTAAATATGAATAGTTCTAAAGACACTCCATATTATATAATTCATCTTCTTACATGTTTTTAACACGTATTTTCAAAATTAGGGAGCAGAAGACCAATATGATAGAAAACCCAGACTAACTGCCATTAATTATGTTGATAAAGAACTGTCTTTTAAGTATTTACCATGCACAAGTGATAATTCTTTACTTCAGATTAAAAGTAAAACTGGGGATCAGTCTCATTATACATCTGAATGTAAGTATAAACATCTTACTTGCTTAAGGTAAAACATTTCTAAATGGTAATTTATCAATGATATTTAAAACATAACATGCATAAGGCTTATTAGCCATAAGTTATGTTGTCAACTTTGAGAAGGATATAATGGTATTACTGAAACATTTTTACTCCTGAGCAAGTTGGTCGAAAGAGGTCTAAGTGACTTTGGAATATCGTAAAAGGCCATTCACTGATTTTAAAAGACCTTAAATTGATGAATCAAGTGGATTTCTATATTCATTTTTAATTATGATTTGGGTTTTATTAACTGTTGATTTAATTGAAATCATTTAGCCCCTTTTATTATTATTATTCTTATAAGCTATGACATCTGGTGGAGTTGTAACAAATCCATTGTACAGTAGAGTGGATGAGAAAAGTCAAGGCCCTTTAGCAGTAAAGGTAACTATTAGGTCTTTCGTATCTTTAGATTTATAAGAGTTGTCTCCCATATTGGACGGTAAATCAATAAAGCTGTAATGGTCAAATTCAGGCTTTTATTTTTTTTTAATTTTATTTTACCTAACAATTAATTGCAAAAATCAATCTTTTTGTTTATTTTATAAATGGATGTCAGACTATTTTTCTCCCTCCATAAATATTGTGGATTTTGCGGAATAATAGCAACATTTCAGGTTTTCTTACGTTTTAGCTATATTGCGATACATTTCCACATGGAAGACAACTCTTAAAAACATACAAATTGCAAAATTCATCCCGGGTTACAAAAATAGGGAATATTTTAAATACTATATTTTACTGCAAAATATAAAACAAAAAATATTCACAGAATGATATCGTAAGGTTAATATTAAGCTTTCTATTTAGCACACTGCAAATAAGTTTCAAGCTAATTTTATTCAGATACAACAAATAAATTACATGTCATACAACATTTTTAATTTATTTAAGGTCTGTTAAAATAAGGCGTTTTAACATTGGATACACTATAATTTTATAATTTAGGTAGAGGTGTGAGAGTGTGAAATGTCATTGAATAAGTTATTCGCTTCGCGTGTAAATAGTAATTTTAGCAGTAGTTCAAAATTGCTTCTTTACTTGTATTGTTAAATAGTGTGTAGATATTAAATTTTAATTGAAATCAATTAATTAAAAAAAAAACTGATTTTAATTGCAAAACTAGAAAAAGGAAGACCACACAAATTCTATGAATTTACATATCCATTCATAAACTAAATGAAATATACAGTTTCTTGGCGCAATGAACCGTAATATGCTAAATATGAAGATAATTATCAGGGAATTTTACAAATTAACCATGATGGAAAGATATAAACTGTCTCTTTCTAACACAATCTTTAGTACCCGAAAATAAATAGGAGCATACCCTTCAAGCACCAGGTAACTTTCTACGACCTCAACAACACAGGAGAAAAACTCCGTAATAATATTTATAAGAAAGGATAAATGGCAGAAAGACACGATCCACATCTCACATATGTACTTTTTGACATTTCATTCCATTGTTATGAAAAGTTTGTGATTTTCGGGTTTTAATTGTTTAATAACAAAAGTAAATGTTTTCGTTTCTTACGTTCTAGTCGCTTTTTAGTTCTACAATCTGTTTTTACCGATTGTGACACAGGATAACTTTAAACATTTACATTTGCTTATGTATTAAATTATAGAACAAGTCATTTGCTGGATCTGGTAAGTACTGCATTGAAAATCTGACATTGACAATAAAACAGCTTATAATAACTGATGTGAGGCGAATGAAGAATGGATACGTTCGGGATCCTGATTATTGTCTAAATTACAAGGATATTTCCAAAACAAACGAAAAAGGAAAACTGAGAACAAAAACAAGACGCTCAGATAATCTAACTACTAAATATAAGTAGGTTCAGCTCCTTTAGGAAAAGTTCCCCTACCCTACAGCAACATCCGTCCTAAGAAGTCTTTGTTGTCAATATCATTGTCTTATAATAATGACTACTTAATCTTGAAAGTCTCAATCCGGCAAAGGCTAAAGGAACCTTTGAATAAATAAAGATAGATTAAATTCTCAGGAAGGTATGCAGCTCTTCACCAATGGGTACCACTCAAAACTGAAATCTTTTTTCACTATACTCTGTTCTCAAATTGAGATAGACCAACTGATTTCTGAGTTACATTGGTTTGCAAAAAATAAGAATTTACCAATATTGAACGCATTTCAAGGAGTTATTTGTCATTTAAACCATTAGAACCAAAACATAGGAAAGCCGAGACCTGAACATATTAAAAGAAGTAATCAAATTAAAGAAAACATCGAAATATGAAGCCAAATCCAGCGTGAGGACAACTTTACACAGGCAATTTTAGTTTAGGTGAATTTAAGGAATTCGAAGATACCAAAGGGGCAGACAGAAATCGTTAGAAGTCAGACAAGACGATGGCCAACAAAATGAAACGGAGGACAAATATAGAACACACAACACTACACTGAAACTAAAGCTAGAGAAGAACGAACCCTAGAAAAACCAGGGTGAGGGATAACTTGAAATACATGTTAATCTCATGTGAATTTAACGTGAAGTTCACTTAATGTGAATTTTACCGGAAATCAAGTGAATATCACGTTAATCTCTAAATAAATTAACATTTAGATACACGTACATTAACTTCACGTGAATCTTAATCAACATAAATTCACGTGAAAAGGTTACATGAAACACACAAGAATCGAGATTACACGTGGAATTCACGTGGATTTCACGTAAACATCTTTACGTAAATTTCACTTGAGAGCTCGTTAAAGATTAATTTCACATTAATTTGACATGAATTTTATGTGCAATAAGTTTCGAAGCCTCTCCGTAATTTTCACCGGTTTAAGATTTAAACAAACACAGCAAAATCTGTTAAACATCATTTGATAATTTGCATGTCCAACATATCTGACAACTGGGCTGGGGAAAGTCCTCGCGGACCTGTGTACATCGACAGGGTGGTGTCTTTTTTATATGCACATTTCAATTAGTTACCTCTCAAAAATAATAAAAGAGGACCTTAAATCCGAAATAGGATACTAAATCAAGCGGAAGAAACAACACCCAGTGTAGTACGTTTTTAAATTTTCAGTATTTTCAATGGTTATGAATTTAAACAAAAACAACAAACTTCTCTGTTACTATTGAATATGTACTGATTTGGATCAATTAATTCAATATGTAGACAATAAAACTCAAAGAGGGATTATCTCACTCGGATGGATGTACACTAATTGAAGTAATTAACATGACAACAGCAACTCACTGTTAAGAAATTCCGATATTGGAGCACATGTTAAAAACTATAAGCGGAGAGTGCAGCAAATAAGCCCCGTAGACAATAAGCAGGAACAAAAAAAAATGAAAAGTTTATAATAGGGAGGTAAAACCTTAGAAGTCATACATCTTAGAAATAGTTGCGCTCTTGGTATATCTTAGACTTTTATGAAATAAGGATGGATAATATTTATTGGTTATAATTGTGATGTCATTTCTTTCAAGTTTGCTTAGGTTTATTTAGTTGGTATTATCGCTGAACAGAGTATTCATGAACTTGGATATATTGCGTTCATACATGTACATTCAAACAATTGAAACAAAGATGAACACATTTTGTTCCACTTGCGAATGCAAATGGTTTGCTAAAATTTACTTCAACAAATTCTATGTTAATGTTCTCAATAACAAATCCCAGCAATTTATGAACAAACAATCATTGTATTTATATAATCTCACCAAAACAGATTTATTTCAACTGAGAACTAAATATACAGATTGGGGCTCAGGAGCGTCGGTGTGGTCCGATAAGTTAACATTTCGTATGATCCATTTATTAACTGTGCAATTTCTTTTTTAGAGGAACAGACAGTAGATTCTAAAGAACGTATTGATAAGCAGGAGAATTCCAACGTATAAGTCTTGATATTTCTATTCAGAAACATTATGTATAAGCAATTAATAGGAATAGGTTTTAGAAATATTTTCATTATTGATATTGAGTATTACTTTTGTTTATGTATACAAGTCTTATTTGACAGAGAGGGTTTCACGAGTATTTAAGGACAATTTCATTGTCATGGCTGCTTCATGTTTTGGACGTACATTTTAACCATTCATTTTAACACTTGTTACAGTGTAAATTACTATATGTGTAGTATGAATTTATATGGTTAAATATCAGCAATATAAATCATTTAGCCTCTGCAGATACGCGATCCTACCCTTTAGGGGATTTAATGAGAAACCCTTGTTTGCAGATATAAACTAGGAATAAACGTGAAGTGTTTGTGTTAATTATCTTCAAATCACTTTAATTTGTATCTTTATGTCATACCCTTACTGACAACCCGAATTCGCCCTCTGTTTTTTGGGGGATCCGCAATGTTCATGCTTATGTTTGTTGTTACTTTTCTATGTACCAGTATGTGCCATGTTCCTTCTTGTTCATGTTCTCAGGATTTCCCTGTCTGTCGACTTGCCCCTTCAGTCTATGCATTAAGTGTTCTTTTAGTTCCTCTAAAGAACTATTTTCTGTATTTTTGTTATGTTTGTAAATGTTCTGTAGATAATTTGATCATATGAGTATTCATGTTGGAGTTACATACTTTTCCCAGATCTTATTAACTATGATTCAGTTTTTTAAAGGAATCGTATTAGTTTGCTCGTAAATATGAATCAAAACTATTACAATAATCCAATGCACTTTACCTTTGGCGTATGAAAATAAATGGTTGTGTGCTTGATCCACGGGGTAGACGTAATAAATATGGATATATCAATTTTAGAAGAGCATGAAAATATATTTTATGAACAAAGATGTATATATTATAGATATGTAGACTTGGTGAACTTTGAAATATACTCTATGTCAGAGTTTGTTGGAGCATGTAAAAAGGTTGTCAAAGAAAAACTGTCAACCGTATTCTTATAAAATAGTGTTTATTTTGTAGATTGAGAAAAGTGCAAATAATTTGCAGCAATACTTATTAGCAATCATGATGTATTTTAAGCTGAGACGAGTTTTGAATTCTCTACTGGGATTTTACATAATAAGATTAGCCATTAGTTTACCTGAAGTGGCTCTTTGCACGCGCTAGCACGAGACCGGGAGTACACATTGTCAACGCTGCGTAATAATTAGGTTATTTAAATGGGATTAAATAACCTGCAAAAATGCATAAGGCCTCGCCTGAATGGAATTTTAAATGCAATTCTTTTGATATGTATTGCAAGCGGGGGTCCGAAGATAAAAAATTGCGCAATTTTTCAAGTTACTTTATCAAGGTCAAACTTCAGCGCTCTCGCCAAAAACAAAGATGGCCAACTCTCAACGTTAAATCGCCGTAAAGAATTTCAGGGGCAAATAATAATATGTAAAACTCTTTTGTACAGTGTAAGTTCTGGGCCGTTATTCTTGGGATAATTGTTTCTTTTTATTTATAAAAAATACAAAGGCGGAAACGCACATATAATTGGCATGGTAAGGCATATTATTTTTTGAATAATGATGATGTATATTGCAAATGCCATTAATTATATTAACTATTACTTTGTATATTAATATGCAATCACTCAAGTGATCTTGTGGTAATGTATGCTTCATTAAATGAGTCTCTTGTGTTTTGGCTGTTCATTCTTAAAGCAATAACAAAATCTGTAAAAGGAATTAGAAAGAGATTTTGTTATCTAACCTGATACCAAATTGGTTGTTCAAAAATATTACAGTTGTTATTACAGTGTCTAAATTTTTGCAGTTCTGGAATCGCCAAGTTTATTTTTTTACTGACATTATATACACATATATACCAATAGATATAAAATCTAAAAAAATTTACTTACTTGAATTTACTACAATTCTGAGATCCTTTGCCTCCAAAGAGATTTTGTTTGGGAGTTTAAAAATATTTTAAGTATGTTATAGTGTAATGTAAAAAGAAATGCTGGACATTTTCCTATAAATATTAAGACTGTTATTCTAAAATATTTCATAATCGATCAAAAGAATGTAATAAATATTTTTTAATTATATAGATGTTCTTGTAAGAGTTTTGTGTGGATTTTTTCTTTTTGTATTTTTTTTTTTTTTTTGGTGAAAAAAGTGCAAGTTTTCTATAAATAATGAAATTGTTTTGTACATGTTTTCAACAAGTTCATTGTCGCCTACTTTTAACTTAACACTTTAATTTTTGTAAATTATTATTTTTGTATTGAGCATTTGTAATGCATAATCTGTTATGAGATTTCTGTTTATCACATTTTACATGAATGTCAAACTTCATAGTAGCTTATGATTTATAAACAAACCTGAACTTTCATTTGAAATAAAACTGCCTTTTTATGTATTGAAACACAATAATTCTTTAAATTTTGTTGCACCTGTACACAGAAACGAAATGATTTTTGTGTAAGATTATCAAATAGTTTCATGAAGGGAATATCACCAATTCAAGTTCGTTTTGTATTCTTTATAGTTTATAACTAAAATAAAAATGCATCATCACCAGCACTTTATGTACATATACAGCCCAAAATTTTATCCAAGTGTATATGTGAAATTCGCTTTATACATATGTGTTCATGTATTTGTATTTCTAACCCTTGTTTTCTCTCTCGAAACTTAAAGGATTCATTTAAAATTTTTACAGAAGATTTAGACAACGAACACGAACAGATTATTGTGATAGTCTCATATTTTCAAATTACAGATTGTGAGATTGGAAAAACCTCTTTTTACCCGCAAATGGACAAATCAACATTTTGACACAAATAATGAAGCATTACCTGAAGAACCTGTCATAACAATTTATCATGATTTGAAAAAGGAATTCGAAGATACCATAGGGGCAGACGAAAATCATAATCAAAGTCATAAAACAGACAAGAGCATGGCCAATAAAATGAAACTAAAGACAAACATATAACACATAACATAACACTAAAAACTAAAGCTAGAGAAACACGAACCC
>JARWCS010006503.1:0-26639 GCA_034783895.1 Geukensia demissa
ATCCGTTTAATCTACGGTAAGCTTTCGTTTTATCAATTAAATAAACCGTACGTGAGTGTATGTAAAACGCACAATTAACGAACTGGTAACGAAGATTAAACTAACGTCAACCGATCAAAACGTATACCCACCGTACTAACATCGAACTCTTTGTACGGTACACGCCCGTTCCAAGTTTTGAACATGTTCAAAAGTTTTCACCATACAAAACGAACATGAACGTACATCTACCTTTTTCACCGAATGAAGAGCGGAGGAAAAACGTATATCATCGAAGAGGACTCTTTCTTTTACGTTTTGTGTCCGGTAGTTCAGTTTAAGAGGAGCTTAAAGGTTTAATATTGGTTTTTGGTGGTCTAGCTCCAACAGTTTTTATTGATAAGGGAATAAAAGCGTTTTTTCTATATTTATATTTTAATGTAAGTTGTTTATTTTTTATATCATTTAAAAAAATCAATTTTAATTTGGGTTTCTCCCTCAACTAAACCAGAACAGATCAAGGCATTCAGTATAATTAAAAACATACTGCATTTGGCGAGGGTGTTATCACACTTAGAAAAAATATCACCCTCCACTCTCGTCTCGATTTATTAAGATTAACTGCACTATTAGCCAACGACTTGTTAAAATAGTAATCGGTAAGTCCAGTGTAGAATACCCATGCGAGAGATCCAAAATGCATAGTCCAAAGAAACTTCAGCAATGTTCGGTCTCATAAGGTGATAATTTCGATGCTACGCAAAAATTATCACACATTGCTAGATTCAAAATGCGGACATGTGCGGATTCAAATAAGAACACTGCAAAATACCACATTCTGAAGAACCAATGAAATAACTGGATTACATAAAAAATTTACATAAAGTATAATATAAACATACTGCCTTTAGGTGAGGGTGTTATGGTAGATTACCACACGAAAAAATAATATCACATGAAGAAAAAATATCACCCGAGACGAGTCGAGGGTGATATTTTTTCTGAGTGTGATATTTTTCTAAGTGTGGTAATCTACCATAACACCCTGGTTTTATAATATATTATTATATAATAATAAAGAATATTGTAATGTGGTATTCTTGATAGCAAATGGACCGTAAATCCGAGACAGTGAACTAAACAGGTCCAGTTTCGACAAGTCCCTTTAAAAACATTTAATCATGTACTCAAGGGATAAAAGATATAATTATTCAATTTCTCAGTGATAGAAGTTGATTGCTACGATATCGCTGAAATACTGCCGACGTGGCATTGAACACTGATTAACCAATCCATGTTGTTCCATGCCTTTTACATTATGTATAGGTCATCTTGATTCATTCTATACACTTTTATAGGTCATCAAACCATTTGGAACTGATGGAGAACATCGAAGCTGACATAAGGAGCATTCCATCGTCCATCATTGAAATGCTTAGTTCTAAATACAACTACAGCCGAACAAAGGTAGCTACAAAGAGCAACATTATTACATAGAAAATAATTGATATCAAGACGGCAACCTATTCCGTAATTTTTGGAGATTATTTTTGCTGTTTTTTTCACTCAACGGATCTAAACTGCTTTTAATGAGGATTTAGTTTCAAATGACATGGTTTCCTTTATCATATGAGTGGTTAAAATGTCAAACAATTGGGTAAAAAACGTAAATTATAAGAGTATGCAAATATGTTTCCCTGTTGTCATGAATATGTAGATTTTCTGTCTTAAACTTTAGCAGTACATTAGAAGCAAAAAGGCAATAAAAAACTAAAAAGGGAATGACATACGAAGACCCCAACAGCTCAAACTTCACCTAAAAAATCCATCAAAGCACACTTGCTAGTGAACGGTAAATAGGCCAATTCTCACTTAAAACGAGCGAAGAAAAATCCAAATAGGTCCACTACGAGCGGAACCCATCCTGTAGTGGAAGAAATACAGAACAGTGTTTGTCCTTAACTTAATCAGTACCTGTTATGGGGAGGGGGCAATAGGAAAGCCATAAAGTACGGAAAAACCAGAATCTTGAAAATATACACAAACAATAAAATCAATGTAGGCATAAGAAAGACAAAAAATGTAAAAAATGCTATCAATACAGTGCAAAAAATCAAACGTCATATACCCACGAAAACATTAAGCTTCCCTAGAAAAAACTTCCTTATATGTCTCTATTCAACCTTATAAATAACATTTTATTATAATTTCTACTTTCAATTTTGCCTGGCCCCTCAGCATATCTACATGATCTAATAAAGGTAAGTCAAGAAAAGCCTTTGGTCACAAAAATCAATTGACCTTTTTGAAAAAATGTCATTGCAGGAATATCAACAACATAATGGGTTTAACTGCAGACTGCCAGACTGTCATGTGACACATTATAAAGACAACTTGAAGAAAATTGAGAAAGAGACCAAAACGCTGAAAGAAAACAAACAACGAGGAACCAACAATAATAGTAAGTTTTTATTTTCAATGAAATCATCACTTCAAAATTGTACCAGAAGGGAACAAGTTTCATGTGTAAAAATAGAAATAATAAGTCTCACAGACCGGATCTACTTTTATAAAGAAGGAATAATAATTGGAGCCACTGGATGCATCGAATTTTCGACAAATATATTAGTAATATCTGCAATGTTCAAACAAATACACGCATCTTAAATTAAGATTTTTTAATATGTTGGTCATTCTTATTATATTTTTTTTATTTTAGGCCAAGACAATAAAAATGCTAGATTCAATTTCGTCAGCAATCAGTACCTTAAGCCAGAAAGTGTAAACGACAGTGCGCCAGCCTGCCCAGTGAAAATCTCAAACGGTAACTTCATTGATACAGATTTATGCACACAATAGAACTTTTGTAGAGTGTGCAGTGAGATAAAATAAAGTGAATCTGTCATTTTTGTTGTCCTCACTTCACATACTAGAAAAAAACTTATTGTGTGCAATCAATTTTTATCACGATTTTTTTTTAATAAACTAGGTATTCATATTGTAACTTTTCTCGGCATTTCCGATAAATAGTGCTATTTATAATCACCCAGGTCAAGCCGACCATAGCATTTTCATGTAGGCAAGAACAACCATATTTGATAAATCTAATGTTTTCGATTTAACTTTTCCTAATTATCTTTTAATAAAATTGTTTGACATACTGCTGTGGAGTGAACTGGATAAGCTTGTAAAGACGTGTATTGCAAAGAGAAACTTATCCGTACAATGAACATAGTACACACCAGACACTACTTTGTTTGCCTCATGCCTTGGACTTCATCTCGAATTAGACAATGAGGGAAAGTTACAATAAAAAACTATGATAACAGTGGCGACTTCGACTTTCCAATAGCCGCAAATTTCCGTCCATTTGCAGTAAGATTCCATGATACACTAAGGCATTATAGGGATCATTAACTTTAGGGGACTCTCTATAATAGTGTCATGTGTGGATGTCTTGTCCTGTTTATAATTTTTGGGTCCCCTTAACTACATTAAGGCATTATAGGGATCATTTACATTAGGGGACTCTCTAAAATAGTGTCTTGTGTGAATTTGGGGTTTAGGGTTTGGTTAGGGTTAAGGGTTTGGTTAGGGTTGAGGTTATGGTTAGGGTTGAGTCTATGGTTAGGGTTGGATTGAGGGTAATGCTGAGAACAGAGATAAGTCTCATAGGGTTGGGATCCCTATAGTAAATGAAGGCATTATAGTGATCATTTACTTTAGGGGACTCTCTTTTTGTGGTTTGTTTCATGTTGGGATAATTTAAGGTAGTCGTTTTAAAACAAAACTTTTGATAAGACATAGTAAAAAAAATAGTTTATCACAGACACTAAATTCATAACATCATGCTTGTAAACATCACAGTTAACAGAATACGTATTCTGGTATAATGGCTTCTTTATTCTGACATTTTGGCATATCGTGGTTGACATGGAAACTGTAGGTTACATCATGAGAGAAAGTAAGAAAGATGTCAGATCACATGTAGTTCAACCGGTACATAATTTCGTCCAAGTGAGGTCCAAACTGGTCTCGGTTAACGCCTCTCATTTGCGTAAACCCCTGTTTACAGTTTCCCTAGAATCCTTCAATAGAATTTGTGTGAATACATTCTTCCGATACAAACTCCACAGAATGATTAACAGTTTTATGATTGTAACCGAGTTCGTTAAGGTTGAAATATGTACTGAACTTGTCAGAATATACAGTTGATCCAGAATGAATGTTATCAGTTATGAACGGCTGTCCTCCACTTCGAAAATAAAGACGCGTTTCCTGGTCCTCTCAATCATTCCAAATACCCATGGTCCTCATTCATTCCTTACCGTTCACTTGTTATACTTCTCTTCCTTCCGAATTTACTTTCATCTATTTCTACAATCTCATTTTCTCCTCCTAACTTGAACACATCATTAAGAACTTTCCAGCTACAAATATCCCTGCACAGGTTAAACCAGTCAATAACAGTCTTATTGGACAATCCTGGCATGATCTCCAACATAGTAACTATTGGTACTTCATAGACAAACATGTACATAATAAGAAGAATAGAGTTTAAACTATTTTGTGATCCCGAAAAGAAACTATCTTGTCTGATGCTCATCTTACATTTGGAATAACGAAACTGGTACCCATCAACGTTGTTCAACTTAACTTGGCTGCAACACTGAGAACAATCCACACAAAACTTGGCCTTCTTCAATAGTCCCTTCTCTCTCATCCATTTAATGCAGTTAGACGTCTCAGAGATGATTCCGATAAACGTAAACATATCCATATCTCTATTTCAAAGGGCATTCTCGCAACTGTCAAATGACGTCATAAATTAGGAAGTCACTATATTTAGTGGGGTTTCTCCTAACGAGCATGCGCATTCAACGTAAACAATATGGCGTTCTCCATGCAAAATAACCGCAAAATAGAATGGGACAGAAGCCGTTTTCTAGTAGAACAATAAGAAAAATGAAACGAAAAAGGTACAGTGTTAAACAAACATGTACACTACACATTCGGTCAACTTTTTCTAGTAAAAATACTTAAAATGTGCCATTTATGGAGTGTGTCTCCTAAAGTAAACTTTGGAAATGTCGAGTCCACTAAAGTAAATGAAGTCCCTTTAAAAAGACTGGAACTGTTTGCCCTTTCAGACCACCTGATTTCATTCAGGTTTTTGGTGCGGTCCGCATTGCTCATAGTTTTCAATCGCAACATTCTCAATCAGCAACCCCGGTATTGGTAATGCTCGGTTTCAACTTGATTGCGAGCTTTGCCGGGATCGGTTGAGTGTGGTTTGATTGCAAAGTTTTATGTTTATCTTTGTTTGTTGTATGGTTTGTCTTGGTCCTGTTCTTGACTTTTCCCTTTCGTCAGACCCTTTGGTTTTCTTTCGCTTCTTCTTCGAACGGGGTCCTCATTATTTAACTATAATTTGTGTCAAAAGTTCCATAACTACATTTGATGAAAAAATCGGCTGTAATTTCTTCTCAAACCAGGACAAAAAGCTACTGGGTTCACTGTTACTAACGAGTTTTAAAGCGATACGGCAGTTTGGTTAATAAGTTTGACGCAAGTTTTTTCTTGAATAAATTAATTATTATATTTTCTGTTTATTTTAGGAATGATTATCAAACAGAAAATTGATACAGAGTCATCAGACACTGTTTTTGGATGGATTAAAGCCAAACCATGGGAACAGAAGAAGTATGGATTCTTCAAGAAAAGATAAATGGGCATGCGCCTCTTGATAGTATAAAATGAATGGCAGCGGTATAGGATCTTACGTCGAAAGACATAAACTATGATTATATACATAATTGTAAATTCAGTGCAATAACGAGAGAGAGAGTAAATATAATAGTATTGTAATATTTTTGCAATAAATTATTTATTGTATAGCTGACTGTTTCATTAAAACATTTTCTAATCATCTGTTTCAACTGAGCAAATTTCGGAGTAATGCTCAATTGCTTTTCAGCTCTTTCTTTTCATCATTTGATTTGGGTAGTCCTTGAAGTGGTTTCCTCTGGAAATGAAATAAACAATATTTCAAGGAGGGCACAAGAGAAGGGTAGAAAAAAAATTCTAAAAATAATTCTGCAAAACAATACATGTTTGCCCATGTTAATAAATACAAGGAATTTAGTCATGCATTTCAAGATGTAAGAACCAAAACAAAAGAAATCCCAATGCTAATGAATATTGGGAGCTTTGTCATACAATTCAAATAGTGACCTTTCATCAGCAGCGTTAGAACTAAACATTCACGATCCAAACATAGTAAGAGAACTACTCAAATCAATATGAAGCGAAATCAGTAGGGGCATCTATGTGCAATACGTTATAAAGTATCTCGGGAAATTTTACAAAAATTTGCGCTGCATTTGTTTAAATTTTAAAACCCTGAAAATACGAAAAGGGTTCAAAGTATCAAAGCTTCATAGTATTGCACTAAGTAGTTGTTTTTGTCTGACAACTAGCTGGCGGATACCCTTGTGAACCTCTGGCAGTGGTTTCAAAATACATGTTTACCCAAAATCAGAAACATGTAAAATAACATAATGTCTGAACTTAACAGGACAAAAATCAAACACAATAGAGAAATGACACCACAAGACATAACCACAGGTGTAATAAAAAACTTGAGGATGCTTATAAAGTTATGTGGCCACCAAAGTCGATGTGTCCAGTTTATCCCTCGTAAGATGACATTGACCTATAAGTAGTTCCATAATAATTTTTATAAAAGTATGAGATGAATATAAAAAAATCATCCTATCTCAAACAAAATACAACAAAAATGTATAATAATCACAATCTCTAAACTAAAATATCTAATACCTTAGTAGAATGTTGTTTACCTAATAATTAAATTCCATTGCCATAATGTCTACGGGTGAACTTCATTAACAAAAGTGTAAGTGAAGAACAAAAATTACGTAAAAAAATAATGAACCAGTAGAAAAGACGTATTCATTCACAACACATTCCCCTTAAAAACCAAAATCAATGGCTCAGGAGGCTGAACCTTCATCTCTCACCTTACATCAGAAACCGACATTAAATGGCCAAAAGCTGTTCAGCTTTATAAAGTATCTCTCAGATGTTTCCTGTGAAACATTATTACTTTTGGGCAAGCGGTTTCAGGGATTTTCTTTTCATGTATCAGCAATCAGCAACAAGATTTGTGCATGACGGTCATGTTTTTGTTGGATCGAAGTAAAATAATTAATCTTTATGATGAAATTTACATAGATGCTTCCTGTCACATATTGTACCATTGTGTCAAGGAGTTTCAGAGGAGAATCTAATCCGAATAAACCGTGCTTAGCAGAGAAGCACCATGAACGGTAAGCTGTTCTTTCCTCCTAAAAGACACCCGTCGCATTGACCATTTTCCAATTCAATATTACTTAGTCAACTCAGGGTTAAGATTTCAAGGAATTACAACCTCCAGACGGAGAAATAGAAAAGCCTGTTTGTTTTTGGTCGACTCTGAAATTCACATGAAAGATCCGTCTTAATCTGTTAAACGATATTCCATATCGGACGACAGAATTGTGTTGGCGACAGTCAAATTTCTGTAGTGATTACTTCAACAGAGGAGCATCATATATTTAGTGTCAACGATCCAGCCACTGAATTAGACGCATGCTCTTGAAAAACGTATGAGCTGGAAGCTGTATACACCATACTTCGGTGCATGCTGGAATGTTACTGCCAATAAATAGGAAGTTGACTATTGGAATGTTGAAGTCTTCAGGTGTGCCATATAGCTGTGTGCTTGATATTCCTATTTTTCTAATTCGAGCTGACGATCAAGGTATGTGGCAGACTTTGCAGAGTCTGTTGTGTCTTTAATTTCAAGCTTATTCAGGTAGATGAGGTGAAGATAATTCCCCAGTCGTGCATTGTTTTGTAAGATGACATCATCGTTACAACGAAAGCTTGTTTAAAGTTTGGCTAACTTCTATCTGTTTTCTATAATAGCTCTTGACGAAAGTCTGCCTCAAACGAGTGAAGATGAGGAGGGGAGCTCAATTATTACTTATTGGAATGTTGATCGTCTGCTGAAATCAAATTGAAGAAAGATGTTGTCAATCAGGAAATCAACGTTTTCAATATTTTGCACAATAACATTTGTTCATTCGTTAAAAAAATTATCTACTTCTTTTTTGTACATCAATTATCTTTTACATTCAAAATATGTTTGTTTGTTTGTTTGATTGGGGTTTAACGCCACTTTCAACAATATTTCAATCTTATCGCGGCGGTCAGTGTTACTGGTGGAGGAAGCCGGAGTACCCGGAGAGAACCACCGAACTTGGGCAGGTAATTGACAAACTTTGTCACGTGCGATGCGAGTTAAACGCAACCCGTTTTTGTATGGTACAAACCCAGGCGCGAACTCACGCCGTATAGGTGATAGGATCAATGATCTGTATAGGTAAGTTTAAACTACCTAGACCACTCAGTGGTCACCCAGGCCCCACATTCAAAATATGCGTCAAAGCAATTGTAAATAACTTTTAGGATTCTTGTAACTAATAATAAAAATATATTTGAAATTTTCTCCTTATATAATAGTGAGCTCTTATTTTAAGTAGCTATCGAACTGTATGGCTTCGATTTCCTACTTGAAATGATCGATGTTTTACGAGAGAGTCACATCATAATTTCAAAACTAAGTGGCTGATGAAAGTAAACAAATAAGTTTATCGGATAGAAAATCAATATATTGGTTTGAACGGTTAGCAACTGGTACGCGAATTGCGAAACTCGATAGTATACCTTGCAAATAGCAAATTTATTGAGTTTCTTCCCAATAATGCAGTAGTAATAAAATCTCCAAAAATCAATTGATCAGCATGGAATCATAAACAAATGATTAATATTCAAGGTCGTAAGGAGAAGGGGGCACCCTTCAAATTTTTTGAAAAAAGTGAAAAGGTTATTCATAGGATTAATCAAGTTTTTACAATTTATTTAACATTAATTGCCGTGTTCACCTTTCCAAACGGTAGAAAGACAACTCGGGACAACACAAAAACAATATGGACCTTTTTGAACCAGAGTTAAAAGAGGAAACGAAAGAAAACCAAAGGGCCAGACAAAAGATGACAAATCGAAAGACACGGCAATCCCGAAAACATGAACAAGACGGAACATGAAGCATAGTGTACATATAGAACTAATAACAGGGGGGTTACTCCGGAAGAATTAGCAGTTCATGCCTCTTTAAAGACATCCGCCGAATTGTCCATTTTTCATTTTCCGACAGCACTGGTGTGGCAATCGTAAAATATCAATATTGCTGTCTGAGTAGTTTACGTGTCAACGACCAAGCTTTGTCTTGTAGATCTCAATAACTGTTTGAACACATGGTCTTGAAAACGTATAAGCTTTAAAATTCCGTTCACAGTCCTGTTTTAAAAACCAATTAATTTCTTCTTGGCTTGGGTAACCTGAACCTTAGGATGTCATTTGAGCTTTAAAACAATCTATATTGACCAAATCAAATACTAGTATATATTACTGTGGATAATTATCATAAGTTACAGATTAAGTCTACCTGGAATTTGCTGCAACCAGTGTTTTATCGTGTATCAAATGACAGTCAATGGACTGAATGCCCACAACAGTTTTTCGTCCATACTGGAGTTAATGCGCCCAATACGGTTTTCTTGTCGATGCATGTAACGTCAATATCTTTACAGCTTGCTTGTAAATATTTGATAACGTCTAACGCGAAAATTTTACTTTGAAGGACACTTGTCTGACATTATAGTGACAGATAAACTTTCTTACACACTTAAGACCTGGCCTTCTGCTTTATCAGATAAACTGTCTGCTCAGAAAGATTTTACTTCTAAAATTTTACAAGATGGTAAGTAAGTTAGTTTTGACGTTTATTTGACTACGTTTTACTACAAAATAAATAAAAGACCTTATATTTTTATTAACAACAGTTACTCTAATTATATGAATAATTGTTTTAAATTAAAGTTTACACGATACAAGTTTTTTATTGCCATTTGCAGTTTAACAGTCGTTTTAGTTGTTTTCTGTCTTTTTGCTTTCTATTGCAGTTATCCTATTGTTGTATCACTATTATAAAAAGACACGGTCTTTGGGTAAAATTCAACAACTGTATGCTTCTTCTGAGTTTAACAGTAACCATCATATTGGTGCAATGAAAATGTGTTATTTTTATTTTACCTTCAGAAGACACTGCCTATACTTTCTTTACTGACATGTGTCCTGTGTTCGAGGTAAGATTATTTGAATTTCAAAAAAAAAAAAACTAGTGTAATTTCGGTCTCATTTTTTTAAAAAGTTATAATGTGATAATATTATTCAGGCGTTACATGGAACATGTTGCGTAATTTATGCAGCCTTTCGTGTAGGCTAAACATTGTACGAAACTACTAGAACCATTTCATTTGTATGGCCACCAACTGTCCTACTTGTTTTTGTGTTGTTTATTGTACAAAATGTTTTAAATATTTTTATTAAACCCGATTTTCTTGTTTTCCTTTAAAAATGAATTCTTGTTCAAGTACTCATTCACACAATATACCAGTATCAAAGAATAAAAAACAATAAAGCAATCCAAATGATGAATTCTCGCCTTAGCTCTATTTTGGAAAAATTCCCATACCTGTGCACAGAAACCGAATCCTTTTCAGTATGAAGTTTACTATATATTACGTCTTTGTTTTTGGTTTTGGTTTTTTGAATGACTCTCTGGAGACTGCGAAATTACAAACAATTAATAGGAGAAAATTCCAATTCCAATTAGCTTTTTTTTAATTTTCATTTTCGGTTATTCCTTAATTTCAGCGTTTTGGACATGTATGGCCTCATCAACATTTTGTATATGAAAGCTGACCGGGATGCCAATGGTCTTATTACCATACAGGAGTTAAATGACGTTTATAAAGGCTTTGATGTCAATCGTAAGTTTGGGAGCTATCATTCATGCACATATTTCTTTTCATTGTTTTGAGGTTTTAATGCATATTGTCTTCTGCAATATTAAACATAATATCTAAGTTGTGAATAAAAACTAGAAATCTGAATAAAAAAAATAAACCAATTGCGTATTTTTGTGCCGCTAATTCTCCGAAAAAGATATAGGCAATATGAAAATTTGCTTTCTCTCCTCTTATGACGTTCCCGCAAGTTTTCCATATTTACCCAGAGCATGAAACGCTTTCACATATTTTGAGATGTGTATTAGGTATTTCCTTTTCACATTAGCAAACAACCATATCGTGTTGATCTGTAATTGGTTAGTTAATTTTTCATTTATTTTTAGATGACGGTACTATTACTAAACAGGAGTTTGTAGGCTTTTGGAGACTGCTGACAAACCAAACACAGGAACACGCCGAGGCATTCTTTTATTTAGCTGACCTTAATGATGACAATGTTATTGACAATAAGGACCTAGCTCCCATGTATCAAGTTTTTGATTTAGACGGTAGGTCACTGCCATTATTCAAAACACGGATTGGTGTTTTGTTGCCTGATGGAGATGAGCAAAGTTGTCATAGTGTGACATTGTGATAAAATTGACGCAACAGTTCAGCTTGATTTCATTCAATACGGGCTTACATGATCAATTAATATCTAAAAATATTTTATTGTTTTACCAAGCATTTACTCTTTTTACATAATGTTATATTTATTTGCTACCATAGTGAATGATCATCATTGTCTTAAGACATCTTGACACGGCGTGAAATCATCGAGACACGTCTTGAGACATTCTGTCTTTTGACATGTCTTTGAGACCTCTTATCTTCGAGATATTTTCAATCTTCTATGCGTTTCAGTGCCTATATATCATATTTTTTCAAGTATCCTGAAAACATTGAAAATAATTTAGAATTTATATATCGTTTTCTCAGATAATGTCTTGAGGCACAAATCATTTGCCTTGAGACATGCTATATGTCTGAAGACATATACATACCCATGTCTATAAGATATGTCTTTAATTTTGTCTTTTTTGTTGCATAGTTTGCATAATAGAATTAAATGAGAAGTTTGTTGTAGAATAACCTATTATTTTGTAGGTAATGGTAACGTAACTGCGCAAGAGTTTGGACAAAAGTGGATGGGGGTTCGTAAAAAAAACTAAATACAAAAACTGAATTAAACAAATTGAATTCATTACCATATTCATGTCTGATATCAATGAAACAAATCTAAAAGTTTACCTGGGCATGCCTAAGGTTCAGGCAGGTTGTAAATATTTTAAACACAACATCATCTGTTCAGTTTACTTTGTGGTTTATTATTCGTGAACAGAGTATCCCTGATTACTAAGAATTTTTCGAACGAGCGCGCTCGACTGATGCAGTGCGGACTTGACGGAAATGAAGGGTTTCCGGGTAACAATTCATTTTAAAATGGCTTGGTAAGCAAAGCGAATGCCTAAAAATCCTTCGCTCCTTGAGCTCGGAGTCTTCATGGAATTTCAAACCTGCCTTCAACCATTTTAACTTTACATAAGATTCTGCGCGACAGCAAGGCTCACGCATAAGCGTAACAAAGTAACATATCAATAAAACCATAGCAAATAGGATTGAATGGAATGAGTTTAATCTTACATTCAAAATCACGAAAAACAGCCACGCTGTTTATTACCATGATTGGTTTCCTTATAATTATTGTATGAATAAAACAGTCTAAAAGGAACACCCTACTATTTTGAGTACATAGTAGGGTTTTCGTTTAGACTTGTTTTATTGATACAATAATTATAAGGAAACAAATCATGATAATTACAGTCCGACTTTTTCACATAAATTATCAACGGCAAAAAACAACAAGATCTGCTTATTTCAAACAATTATTAAGGGGTTTCGGGCGTAAATTAAATCATTAACCTCAATTATATAAGATAAATTATAATATTATAACATTAGTCATTCACAAAAAAAAATAATAATATCTTCAAAACATGTACAAATACATAAATGTTCTGTTGCAGATTATCAGAGAGACTCCCTTCACCGTGCTTTTCGTGAGGTCAGATGTCAACAAAGATAACATCCTCACAAAAACAGAGTTCAGCAACTTCTTCAAGTCTTTTGACACTAATGGTGAGCAAAATTATGACAACCATTTATTTATGCATTAGCCATTTAGAAGATTAAAAGAAATTTTTATTTGAACAAATGCACGACAAAATTCCCTTCATAGTTGCCATGTTTGAACGGTAACTTGGTTTAATATTTTTGTTTGTTCATACCTGGATAAAGTTATCAAAATGGATGTAGTCTGTGTTGATGAAGTTAATGCAAGCACAGATTAGCAAAAAACTTTTTGTCAAAAATACATATAACAATTGTGTATTCCAAAGGGAGTATTCTGTTTCACCTATTCCTAGCGTTATTAACCGGTTAAATTTTTGAAATATTTTTAATCCACGTTTGTTAAATTTCTGCGCGAGATATCCCGTGCAATTAACTTTCTAATTTTAAGGAAATTTAACTTTCTCGAGTGTACATGTAGAAATACCGTAATCGTCCGGTAGCAGACTACACTGCTTGCAGTAACGTTTTATTCTCGAAAATGCTATGTGACTACCCTATGACGCATATATACCATATCTTTGACCTCGCCGATTGTAATAAATTTATACACAGATAGAAATAATTGCGTTTACTTCACGAGTGAAAAATCGAGTTTTTTCTTACCATTGAAACTCAGCAATAAACTGCCTTTATTTCAATAAACGATTTTAGTGCTATTGAGTTTTCTTTAAAAAATGAAAAGGTTATATTTCTGAATTTTTAGGCAACCACAAAGTGAACAAGGCAGAGATTGAAGCTGGTTGGACAAGTAGTAACTTTGACGATACTGTTAAAGACGCCGATGTTTTGATAGGGAAGCTGGACACGGATCACGACGGATTCTTAAGTTCAAATGACATGAATCACTGGTTTAGTGTTTACGACACAAACCGTAAGTTTTATTTCAGGCTCTAGAAAAGCCTTTTATTTCAAATTGCAAGTTTGCTATCGGGTATGAAGTTTCGAGAATTTTTAATACTTACATTACTACATTGAGTTTAAAATTGTTTGCAATTCAAAGACAACACACCGGTAAATCATCGGATTTGTGAACTCGAAATGTGAGCCTTTTCACTGATCTATGTTTTTGCTTTTAGAGGCAAACTCCAGATAGGCTAAAAAATCAATTGATATACTCAATGATAACAATAGCAGGTTTTTATGCTGTTCTATTAATAACCTCAGTTTATCAAAAGCATGTTTGCAAGATTTGTAATCATTTAACATTGTAATTTAAAAAAAAATATAGTTTTACGTAGCTTAAGGAGCCACACGACCACTTTCTTCTTTCTAAATATTTTGCAATGAATCAATTCTTTTCTATAAGTATAATTTTACCTAAAGAAATTAAAAATTGTTTATCTTAGGCAATTTAGGGTGGATTGGTTAAGATGTAAGGATATTTTATAACATTTTCTAGCAGAGGGATCGTTTTTCATAGGTTCCTTTTTATATGACCACACAAATTTTGCGGTCGTACTGTGCTATGGGTTGTCGTCATCCGTAGACATTAAGGTTTCCGTTCAATAACTTTTGTCTATTATTTATATCCATTTAATATTAGTGATAATTAATGATAGTCCGTTTTTTAAGGAGGGACCAAATGGGAATCTTTTAATTGTAAAATGTAATTTTTCTATTTTTTTGTCCTATTTCTATGTTTTTTTCTTAGTATTCTCCATAACAATTCAAATATAACAAGCACACAAGCGTCGTGACCAATCTCTTTACCGGGTCCAAATATGACCACGTCCTCATTTTTGAAACTTTCTTCTTCATCTGATTTGGATGTTTTTTTTCAAATCATTCCTTATGAAAGAATGCTACAAAAGTAGCACCAGTTTTGAGGATATAAGGGGTCAAAATGATAAGTAATCTAGTCATATTAATGTGTCCAGCGAAATACTGATTTTCACTTAGCCGAATGTTCATTTGTTCACCTTTCAGAAAGATATCATCATGGTGTTTATCGTTTTATATCGGAAAGAAATACATTTTCATAAAGCTTATACCAAGTGTCTATAATATATTAGAGAATACCTCTTTTTCAGATAATCATCAGTTAGATATAATCGAAACAGTCAAGGTAAGACGATAATCACATAGAGGTTGCAATAAACATAAGGCGTCCCATTTTGACATACTAACTGTTTGGCACCAGAGCAAACATTTATCTTGAGCTAGATATTCTCAGTCTGAATTTTTTAATTTTTCGTTCAATGAAATAAGATTAAATGCATAAGAAATCTACATGGTTGTGATAAAAAAATCATTTTATCTATATTTGCAGCTTGCTCTTTTGCTTCCACCAGTAAATCTTCAGTGACGTACCCACTACAAAAGGTAATATTGTTAATAACAAAATTATATGAATGTAAAAAAACTCTGATGCACTCTGTACAAAAAGTAACATTGTCCTTCAACAAAATCAAATAAATGTTCAAAACTAATTCTAACGCACTGAGTACAAAAGATAACCTTGTCCATCAACAACGTTAATGAATATAAAAACTAATTCACAGAGTAGAAAAAGCAACATTGTCTATCATCAACATCATATGAATGTTAAAAACTAACTCTGACACACTCAGTACAAAAGGTAACTTTGTCCATCAACAACATCATATGAATGTACCAAACTAACTCTGACGCACTCAGAACGAAAGGTAACTTTGTCCATCAACAACATCGTATGAATGTACAAAACTTACTCTGACGCACTCAGTTCAAAGGTAACATTGTCCGTCAACAGCTTCATATGAATGTACAAAACTACTTGCCTTCAATTCCCTTTGATATGTACTGACCAATAATTCCTGTACAGTGTACTGGCACCAATAAAACGTTTTGGGGGTAATGTGAAGGAAAACATCATATTGTTAAACATTGATGTCGCGTCGTTCGTCATAAGCACCTTAAATATTAATTCTTTCATCAAACAGAACGACGTCTTGTTCAAGACGTTGAAATGAAGTAGATCATATTATGTTAAATGTCGTTAATGAAACCGGCAATATTTTTCAAATCGGGAATATAATTTTAAAGTACTGTAATGAGTCTACTATAACCGATGGTCCATTAAAAACGGTGTAACCATAGGTCTTACATTAAAGGACATCACGCAAAAAGGAAAAAACCAAAAGAACCAAAAAGTTCTACAACACTTGTTAGTTGCAATTCCCCTTTAAAAGCAGGGACTGAACTGAAATACACAAGTTCTGTAACAGTAAAATTTACAAAATTCACAATAGGATAAGCAGAAAGTGTGCCCACCACAATGTTGGGTCGTTTTCAGTGTTAAGTATAGCCTTTTCAATTTTTTTGCTGCCATTTCCATTCATCATGTTACTTTTCTTATTTTGCAACCGAGGAATTACAGCTGGTATTTTGAGATTTTCCTTGCTATTCTTAACTCGACTTTCACCACTTGAAAAATACACATGTACACGTGGACAGGATACCCTATGGTGCCCCATAGGACCCCCTTTTTACAAAAAAATTGATTTTAAATTTATTTAAAATTTTTTTTGCTTCAATCTTATCCGAATATAACCATCAATAATTAGTTTCTATCGAACAGGGGTAGGGGTACTATATATGTATATTAACGATGATAAAGTACGAGAATTCCCGGGTTAACATTTTTGGCGCCAAAAAATTTTCGAACTTTTTACCCGGAATTTTCGTACTTTATGCTTTTCGATGTATATTAACAGAGTTATCGCTCGTTTCAAAAGACCACACAGTTGTCGCTTAATCATCACTTCCGTGGCTTTTACTTGAAAGTTTCAAAATGTCGTTGAATAATTTGCATTCATGATTGAAAAATGGCATTTATGAGGATTATAAACGACAAATAGGATTGAATAAATGTGTTTTAAATGAGGATAATCATTATGGAGACGAACGAAATAGATAACACAGCAAGGTAGGGATAATTTAATCGAAAATTTGCATGAAACGTCTTAGCGGTACCTCGAGGTAAACAAACTTGGCTGGGTTCGAAGTGACTTACTTTCTCGCTTTATACATATAGCAACCCCTCTTTGATAGATAGCAGTGTACCTGTGAAAAAATACTGTCTAATAGAGATGCACATGTGTTATTTTGAATTCTTCCGGGTGCATTTTTTTTCTTTGAAGTCCATTCAAATTTATTGTGAAATCGTGAAATATATTGTAAGGCTTGAGAATTCCCCGACCATACATATCCATTACTGAAAGCACTTTCAGCTAATAAATATAACATCAATAAATGATAAGTCAAACATTATTTCTAAAATCCTTTTTCTTTCAGATGCAGGAGACAAAACCCAAAACATGGAAACGTTAAAGGCAAATCTGGATAATATATTAGTTCAATAAATGCAAATTGACATAGTTATTTTTAGTTTCATTAGCATCGGAACCCACCCATAAAACTGTTGAAACGGAAATTATTTTTATCCTCTCATTTTCAAACTTAAATTCTGCTATCTTGTCGTTATCTTCATCTGTCCGTCCACCCGTCTGTCCGGTCGTCAAACTTCCTTGTGGCCTAAACCCCTTTTACATTTTTGTGTTTTAATTTAGTTAAAAATGGGGAAAGACTTCCTTTTGGCACCCCTTTGGTTGACGGAATAAGTATAGACATACATTGTGGGGGTGCCAAAAGGAAGTCTTGCCAAAAATGGTTACATAAAACATGTAGATGTGTTATAAGCTTTCTCAGTTTTGATTTTGGTCCAGGATTCCAAACAAGGGCCCAAAAGAATAAAAAATCATTTTCATCCATGTGACTGGAACTCCTCCTGTTTTTGAAGATCCGGTTTTTATTCTGTTGTAGAATTGTAGCATATAGCATGTAGATGTGCAAAAATATTTCGGATATTTGATTGTGATCCTGGGGTCTGAACAAGAGGCCTAAAAGGGTCAAATACCCCTTAAGTAGTAAACTTGCAGTAAACTCATTTAAATGAACAAGGAGTCCAAAGGGGCTGAATTATTCTTAGAACTTCTATATTTTGAGGTCCAGAGATTAGTTGGAGAAGGAACATGGGGAGTTTTCATTGCGATATTGTGACCGAGGGTGAATCGAATGTTGAATTTTGCTTATTATATGCTATTAGCTTTAACAACATGACAATATGATAATTATAATTTTCAATAATTAGAGCACACTTTTAAATCCTGAATTTACAGCAACAGTCAAACAAATAAAATCGAATTTATTCTTTATTTTATACTGATGTAGGTGTTGTTGTTTGGGCCATTCCACCGGTACTTAGAGTTCCAGATGCCATCAACGTAAGCGTTCCCCACTGTGTCAAGAATTCGTCAATACTAACATTCCCGTCATCTACAAAAAAAATCTGTGCGTCATAGTTTTTCTGTAGACAAGCACATTATGCTTTAAGGTGTCAGCCAAAAGAGCCCAATTCTCTCAGACCGTGATAACGTTTAATCTTTTAAGAACTGTTCTTCATTTTGATAGATCTAAATAAAATTTGTTTTGTGTCTACGTTTATTTGTACAAATATGAATAATCAGATATTTAGACCAATTAAACATCCGTGTTCACATTTCAAAAAGATCATTCTTTAACCTTTCATAAAACATCGATCTAAGTAGGCTAGTGTAAAAAGGGTCTAATACTAACTATCTAAATGAAGCTGAACAAAACAATAATAATTGCTATCAGGTAAATAACCTATAACCTTTCTACTTTAATCTTTTATCCACCTAGTGAATCGAAATATAAATATATGACTCGCCACGACAATTCCAGGCCTACGGCGGTATTACGTCATAAAGAGAAAATCATCTTTAAAGTCAACGTCATGAATTCGGACACCTGTCGCATAACGTCTGTCATTTAGTCACGTTTCTACGCAGGGAAACAGCTATCCAAATTGTTAGAAAAGAATATACTTCAATTAGAATAGAAACACTATGATTTATTCCACAGGAAAACAATTCTATTGTAAAAATACTACCGGGGTTACTCTCCGAATTGTTAATGAGATAGTCAGAAAAAAAGACCAAAAAAAAAAAAAAAAAAAACAAACAAACGAACGATGATTCAGCAGTGATCTGTTTGTGTACTTCTTCAGAAGATGTAGTTGTTTAGTTCATTAAAAAACTTATTGCATACTAAAAATATAACGATTTAGTATGCGAAAATTTTATCGTATTAAACTCGTAAAATATAATACCCAAACCACAATCGATTCGACTTGTAATATCCCATCCGCGGGGTTTAAACAAATTATATTATGAATAGGGCTGGAGCGACTAACGTGTTCTGAATCATTTGCAATCGAAAATTAAAAAAGGCTAGTGTCAACGTATTGTCATCATGGCTCATTTAACGACCTTTTTCTCTTTCACGAATAATAAAATTTCTTTTGTTTAATATTTGAAGATCCGGAAAGATCGTCCATAAAAACATTTTCATAAATAATCACTTAGTAGACTTCAATCAAGTATATTGTTCTGCGATTGGACATGCAAAATCACAGGAACAACATCGTTTACAAAAACCTTGTTGGAAAATTTGTCAAATGTCTCAAGTATCATAAAAATTCGTTTTGAAGATTCTTTGCCAAACTGTTGAATCGTCTGTCAACTGTTGGTTCAAAATAACAACCACGACCAGACTTTTAAAGTTACTTTTGAACCGTTTAGAAAATTCTTGACAGAAACGTTTCATGAAAGTTTTCTTGAATGTCCTTAGCCAAAGTTAAGTTTTTTCTTATAGGGTTGCTGGCTTTTTTATCGATCTTCGATTTCATATGTATTTAATTTATGTAATCATTCTGTAAATTTCTTGGTCTTGATTTGGGTTGAAAGAGTTTTTACACAATTACAGATTTTCTTTTTTATGAGTTATCAATTTATTAACATGGACTTATATCTTCAAATCTCTCTTCTATCTTTATAATGAAACAGTATAATATTTCTATAATAACTTACTATTTGTATCAAAAAAGTGGAAAACGTAAGGAAGATCTAATCTGTCGATAACTTTATCATCATTTGCATCGGCCTTGTCAAAGAGTAAGTTGGCTTCTTTTTGCGTCCCAAGTTGAAATGTTGTAACCCAATCAACATCAAACTCGTGCTTATGAATAGTGCCATCCCCTTAAACAAATACAAAAATCATCAGAACTGTAGAACAATATAATCAGTAAACGATTAATCGCCGATAAATCAGATTACATTACTTCTACTTCGAATGTAGGTGGTATAAGTGAAATAATAGCTTTAAGACACTTATATTAAAAGGAATAACAGGGTACTATCTTAAAGAGCTATGATATCCAATCACTGTGCCTTTATCGAAATATATCCTGTCAATAAATACATTATAAAAATGATTGATGTGCACTTTAATTGTAAAATGATAAGTATTAATGGTGATATATTTCAAACATACAAAACACAATTTTTGAGGTTGAAACGGTTTTATTTGATATGACGGGATTGGCGGTTCGGTTTTATATGGGTAGACAAAAAAATAAGACACAATTTTAAACAGGGTTCTGGTGGCCCCGCAATGATCACTTTAAGCAATCGTCTGAAGTTGTGAGTTCATATAAGGTTTTGTTCATACAAAAATTGTGTACACTTTTCAAAAAGCATATGATAAGGTTTGTCATTTAATTTCCATGGTTCTCTCCAGGTACTCTATTTATTTTGCAACTAATACAACTGACTACTGGGTTATGTCTGAAACATTGTTGCAAGTGGTGTTTAACCTAATAAAACAAAAAACCCCATAGTTAAACTCTTTTTGATTTTTGTGGATATCTTGTGCTTAATTAAATCATGTTATCAAGGGATCAAAAATTTTGCCCTCTCAAAGGCTTTCCGTCATGCTTTGCTAAAAATAACATATTTGCGAGTTTTAAAGCTGAGTAGGACATCAGTTCTATCGGCTAAATGGAAGAATCCACGTTTAATCGTCGCAAGTCGATCCTTTGGCTCATTATTTCCCTTATATACTGGTTATAAATAGGACGAACCTCGAGTTCAAACCAAAATATTGAGTTGGACTCCACATGTCTAGATATATCGAATATTTAATATGACAAGATAGATCAAGTTAGAAAACCAGACTTTTAAATCCCCCATACGATTATTTGCAATATTACCATTTGCATCGAATAGAAGAAAAACGGCATCTAATTCTGCTCGTGTTAAATATCCGTCCAAATTCTTATCCACTTTCTCAAACAGGATATTTTCTCTCTGTGGTTCAGAGTCGGCATATCTAAAATCAAAAATGTAACAAAATAACGTATTTCGGTGTATTTCGACAAAGACCAATTAAAGAAACATGCTGCACTTACTAGACTTGTAAAGAGATGATAAATTGAGTTATTTTCTTCCTGACAATATTCACGTCAGGCTTGGTAAAAAATTTATCGAAAGGGTATAGGAATTCCTATGAGCAACTACTGTGCTCCTTCATGGCTACACCCCACAAAGAACTTTCCAAATATTATTTAATAATCCTTAACGCTATCTTGACAATATCTTTGCAGTTAAGACTTCTCCAAAAACGTCAGTAACATTTATTGAACATTAATTGTCACTACCATTTACCGTTCCTGGAGTCAAATGCTTCCGTTTCATAAAGTAAAATTGAAACTTCAATATACGACAAGAGAGACGATTTATCGTTCCCTATTGCTAGTTTTCCTTTTCTTGGCGAGGAAGTTTCTTTATCTCCAATCGTACGGTGTATACATTTCTTAGACTGTTGGTTTTTCTCCTGTATGTAGCAATGCTTTAGGTTTTAACAAACGTTATCTGGTCTTAGTCAAAGATTTCGTAGCATAAATTAGTGAATAAGCCTCGATTTCAGGAGTTGAATATAATACAGTTGGCTATTAAAGTTTGTTTGTATGTGTATATTTTAGGACCGACCAGGTAAACTTTTATTTTGAAACCACTGGGTTGATACCTCTGCTTACTATTTTGATTTATTTTGATTTTAGTACTTCTTTTACTTTGTTTGTTCGAACTTCCTATGTTTTGTTTCTAATGCTACTGAAAAGAGTTTACTCATTGAAATGTACATATAGCATATAAAAATGCACCATATTTATTTTACATTGGTATTTATCGATGCCTCTGCTGGTGGACCTGAGGTCCCAGAGTTAATCACCAGGACAGTTGACAGTCTTACAAGAAATTTATCAAACAATAATAAGAAATTTTCTGCGTTTTTTAAATTCTTGACCATTGAAAAATTGAAAAGGCTTCGAAAAGTATTGCATTTAGTAGTTGTCCCTACCATCGGAGTTGGCTTTTTATTTCGATTTGTTTGGATTTGAGTATTTTATTACAATGTTTGGATCTCAGACTTCCTTTTGTTTTGGGTCTAATGCTACTAATGAGATGTTACTCCTTTAAATGTTCATATATAAAATTCACCATATTTATTCAACATTGGAAAAATTGTATTTTAAGTTAATTTTTGCATTATCGTTGGTTTATCGTCGTAAATTAATACAAAGCGAAATATCTATTCTTTGGAGTTGTAGGAGAATCTCATACCTGCAAATCCAACTTCATATTTTTTTAGAAATATGGGGTCTTGTCAAGAGATCAAGATTTAAGATGTCTTTTTAACATTCCATCCGATTTGTTTACCTGCTTTAAACTCAAAAAATGAAATGATTTTTTGATAATTTCTTTTTCTGTACACTGTCCCTCGCAGAACTTGCCATTACAATATACAAAATTCCATTAACTGATCAAAAAGTTGAATAAAAATATTCAACGTGTTTGACAAATCATAAGTTAGTTAGAAGGTAAGATAATTCCAAGTTGAAGGTAGCTCCTTTGTAAAAAAAAAATCCTTTTATATAGGACATTTTTGTGTATAAATGCTGTGTTGTTCATGTACGTAGCAAAATCTAAAAAATCTCAGGATCACAATTTAAATAACACATATTTTGGTATCTTAAGATCTAGTTTTGCAATTTTACTATTGCTTTCTATATTAGTTTTAATCATGAAACTATCACTTTAACTTTTAATATTAATTATCACAACGGTCCTCCTTTATCTATATTTTTGTTATTTCCTAAGTATGTGCCGAACATTAATTGTGGAAAATATTTAAAATATTCTTTATCAAAACAAATATGTTTTATCTAGACCCGAGAACAACCTTGATTTTATAATTTGTATATAACTTACCCACATCCTAGACATACAAGAACAATAAATAGATGCAGCAGCTGAAATAAAGAGTAGAAATGTATTTACAAAGATCCTAACCATAAAATGTGCTTTCACTTTCAATAACAACCTACTGTTATGGCAAGTCATACTCAGCAAATTTTGATATGCTATATGAGCTTTTCAAGGAGTACTATGTTTAGATCTCGTACTTCTTATGCTTTGGTTCTAATACTACTGATGAGAGGTAACTCCTTGAAACGTAAATATAGCATAATTAAAAAATTCACCATATTTATTCAACATTGGTAATATTGTAATTTGAAACCACTATGTCGATGCCTCTGCAGGTGAACCAGGAGTCTCCAAGGGTATTCACCAGCCCAGCTGTCGAACTTGTCTGACATGAAATTTATCAAACAATGTTTAACAACAATTTGCTGCATTTGTCACTGAAAATACGGAAAGGCTTCGAAAATATTGTACTTAGTAGTTGTCACTGCCGTCGGATTTGGCTTTTTATTTTGATTTGTTTGTATTTGGGTGCTTCTTTTACTATGTTTGAACCTCGGACTTCCTATGTTTTGGTTCTAATGCTACTTGAGTGAGGTATTTCCTTAAACCGTTCACATAGCATAGAAAATTTATCCATTGTATACTTAATTTACAAAGTTTCAGAAAAAACCAGAAGAGGACCTGAATTCTTGATGAATAAGAAAGTAATCTGTGTCCCTTATACTACATCCTAAATTGTTGCAATACCTTATAATGATATATCTAAAAAAAGGTTTAAAATTAATGTGTGCAACTAAATGAGGCATAGTAAAAATAATCTGTCGTCTTATTTTTGCATAGATAACAGCAGTTGTAAACATTTTTATTGAATCTAATCGCTAAAGATCTTTAACTGCTGAACTTAAAACAGCGATTTCACATGAGTCACAGTTAAATAACGTCAAAACATACCTCTGCCATATTGAATAAATCTGATAAGGACTTGGACGTCTTACAATTAACCTGAATGTGTCCTTTATCTACAAAGTTTAAAGGCCAGCGAGATAAAACGGTGTATGAATCACAATCTAAAAGGAAAATAATGTAAATGTGAGACATTAGGTGAGTGGCAGATGATTCAGACGTTCCATATCTGTCAGATTATATGTTACATAAGCTGTGGTCTTCCCTCCAAAACCGATAAATTTTGAAAGAGTAACCATTCTGCGCTGCAAACATTCTGAAAACTGAACTTTGTGGTGTAGTTAAACATGTTGTTATCACAAATTGCCACCGTTATTGAAAATACACGATAGAAGTAACAATTAGATAATAATAAAATTGTATCTTTGTTATTCCATTTCTTCTTAATGGCAGTTCCTCATTTATCTCCAGTCTTCTCCAACATCCCCATTTCAAACTTCGTTAACGACTGAATGTTCAACAAAGTACTTTATTTATATACAAGATATTACATACAACCTTACACTGAAATATTTATATACATGGTATACGAACACCGTTCATTTTTGGGATGACCCGGAAATGACATCACATATGACGCAAAATTGGGAGAGCTCGTGTAGAAGAATGTGGTATTCCCGTCGTGCATTAATGAATCCTTCATCTACTGATTCTCTCCACGAGCTATTTTCAGACTTACCTGATATTAAGCTATTTTAATACGTCGCTTTTGCATAAGTTTTCCTCAGCGGACATTGTGTCCTTATTGTGTCGAACAATGTTGAAAAGTCGGTTGAATTAAAATTCACCCTTATGGCAGCTATACATCTTGTACCTAAAGTTCGTCTTCCCTCGGCTTGTCATTTGTTTGGTTCTTGAAGGAATCACCGGCAACTTGATCTGGATGACACGGTATCTGGGTCACATGCTTTCTGGTGGAATCCACAAAAGGAAAGTTCGATAAAATGTCGCTATATATTACTAGAAACGGAACAATAATGGTTTCAAGAACAAATACCTCTAATTTAGGTGTAAATGTTTGCAGGATATATGGTTACATTTTCAATAACATTTTTCAATGGCATTTGGTAAAAAATGATGCTGTCAAAATAGTTGGTCTAGTTTGTTCGAATATCGTTCAACTTGGTAAGATTGTTGAAAACTGAAAGAACTTTAATTTTCTTTAACTAAATAAAAATATTTCACCGGACAAATTATATATTATTATTGATATGAGCGAAAACTTGTGTAGGTCAAACTGAGGAGGCTGTTTTTGGTTTTAATTAAAGGAGAAATTCAATAGATCCCATCTTTAATTCTCGGGGACTAGTGTCATTATTTGAACTGTTCTCCTTGTGTCTGACTTGTTCTCGCCTGATTAAGGACAGGTGTTTTATATTTTGGCGCTACCTCTTTAACGTTGAGAAATCTACGGATCGTATATGAGATGTTTGTGTGTAAATATATATTTGTATGATAGTGGAAGGTTGTAAAATCGTAATCAATTCTCCACCCCGCCGGTGGAGTTAAATAATTGAACTTGTTAGGAAGTATTCTATAATGATGACCAAAGCTTATTTTGAAATGTCTTAATTTTTTCTAGCAAAAGGTCCCTCAAATAAAGAAAGAACAGCAAAAAATAAAACAGTTCTCGAAATGAAAATTTCTAGAGCAAATATTCTAAATAAATAAAACAATTGAAACAAAAATTATAATGTCATTGTAATAGAAATGTAAATACTAAAACAGGATATTCTTAAATAAACAAAATAAACGGGAGATAATTCATCTTGTTATTTTAGCCTCATGATTATCTTCTTTTTTTGAGAAAAAATATCCTTCTATTATTATGTAAATCTTTCGTAAATTTTTATTAGGTTTTAATAAGAAAAGTGTAAATCAACCATCCACTACAATTGAATATTGACATTGTTGTTCAGGTTCATCTGAAGGAATTCTTCAAAATGGCCACTAAAATGAGTCTTGTTTAATATAAAACGGAACATAACAATATATACATATATAACTAAAAATATAACTAAAAACAAACAAACAACTATGAACAATGCCGACCCCACCAAAAAAAAAAAAAAAAAACAAACCAGCGGTGAACTCAGGAGGTAAGGAAGGGTAAACAGTTCCTCCCTTTTAATAGACATCCACCGCGATGTCCATTTTCATCAAGTGTAAAAGGGGCAGTTTCAAACGATCACAACCTGTAGGCGGAGAAAGCGAACAGCCTGTTTTTTTTTTTTACTCCGCAACTTTACAGGAGAATGTCAATCAGACGTATATTGTTGCTAATAACCTGTGCAAGGGGTAACGTTCGACTGGGTTTAAAGGGCTTGAATTCAAATTCAAATTCAAATCTTTATTGTCATGAAATCAACAGATTTGTGACAAACATATATACATTAAAGCAAGTAAAAACAACACAATC
>JARWCS010006504.1:0-17326 GCA_034783895.1 Geukensia demissa
AAAATTGTGACAGTAATGCCACTCATGTGTGCGATCATATAACTGGCAAATGTACAATTGGTTGTGATCCTGGATGGAAAGGTACCCACTGCAATCAAGGTAATTTTTAATATGCATATGCTTCTGCATTTTCAATATGAACTACGGTAAGAAATTTTTAAAACAAGAAATAAGAGATCGTTTTAATTTCTCTACAATTTTCTTAATGATATTGATTGTATTATGTAGACAATCATTTATTGTAACAACATGAATAAAAGGTACTATGCAGTAATTTAGCTTTCAGCTTAGCTTTAGCTTGTTTTGGTTAGGCGTTTAAGAATATTGAAGTTCATATTGGTAATTTAAATAACAGATGATTATTAGTTATTTTGAATATAATATACTAGATACTATTTTGTAAATAAATATTTCTTAAAGTAGAGACGATATTAAACATATTTACACTAATAACAGCTTAAAAAAAGATTATGTGAGTAAAACTGTTTCTTTGAAAACTATATGTACAACATAAAATAAAGCCTTTATTTAAATTTCTGTTATTTTTATTTTTTTTGTATCATTACATAAAGGACATGCTAACATAATATATAAATATTTGCTCCATAACATAAGAAAAAAATCATCTTTAAAAAATATTTTTCAATTTATTGATGACATGTTTCTTTTAAAATATATATTTCTGATATTACACATTATTTAAGGAAAAATGAAATAAGACATACAATGTAAGTACAGATCCACTGGAGAATAAAGATATCAGGGACGTATATAACATATATATGTTTTATACGTCTCATATCATATATTCACATAATGAAAATAAAAGAACACACAATTTTTTATCTGTAGATGAATAGCAAAATTGTGCAATTCACATTATGACATCTGTGCCACATGGGAGTCAAACAACTTAAAATATTCCAATAATCAAGTACAATTCCTGTTTTCTTTCTCATTTGATGTCCGTGTAAAATAGAAAAAAAGTTTTAGCAACTGTTTCCTTGCACTTTCCTGTTTTCGTGTAAATTTGTACAGGATAGAACAACGTATAAACAAAACAATAATTTCAAATCCTTATCAAAACTCATCGCATTTACATTTATTTTTCTGTATTTTGCTGCAAAAGAAGTAATAAAGTAATAATGTTTCATACTTACGTTCAGAATGCAGCGCCTTGTCGTACGGACCAAAATGTCAGATGCAATGTGGAAGCTGTTTAGATAAATACAAATGCCACCATGTTAACGGAACTTGCTGTATAATGAGAGTTTATTATTTTTGAGAGCCTAACGAACTACAGTACTAAGACCAAAATTATGCCAAGAGTTTTTTCGACAATTTATGCAAGTGTTAAAGATGACCACAATAATGAAGTAAACTATCAAATTAATAACGAAGCAAGTTATCAAATTTTAATTAGATTTATGATTTTCTTTTTTCATTTATCTTTTGTGGGTGTAATTTATAAAAAAGACAATTATCGGCGGCAATAAATAAACAAATATAAAAAGAATCAGGATTTTGAATAACCAATATTTTTTCTTTTTGATATTTTACATAGCATGCGATGCATTTTTCTACGGGATTAACTGTACAGAGAAATGTGGACCTTGCTTAAAGGACGGAATATGTAATCATATAAACGGCTCGTGTGAAGAAGGGTGTCAAGCTGGGTGGAAAGGCCATGACTGCAAAACTGGTATGTGTTTTATTTTTTATGAGAAATGAGGCAGAATTTGCACAGAACTAAACAAAAGCTCCAAGACAAGATAAACAATATGAATTTCAAGGAATCTTTTCAACAGAGAGGCCTGACGAAATAGCAAAAATTAAGATGATGTCTTTCAGCTCTTTCGTGTTTATAAATTTGTATCATACTACTATTCTTTTTGTGTGAAAGCGTGCGCTTCATATATAACAAATATATTATCAAAATACTTCTATCTTAAAATGTATAGGTTGATCGATTATATGTTGCAAAAGTCCAGTGCCAAATACTTAAATTTTTTGTTGCAAATTTTGGACGAGCGCATGTAAATAGTTGATGATAAATAAATCCTGATTTGTGTCCGGACTGACTCGCTGAGCCGGATCTTTAACAGCTCACGAAGGCAACAATCTAAAGAAAACATGCAGTGACTCTGGCTCTTTGTTTAACCTCTAAGTGATTCATTCTCATCAGAGAAGCAGTATATGTAAAGTGTAATATGTTTAGTTTCAACTGTCCTGGGATCGAATCCATGACCTACCGAACTCTCAGCATTAACTTAGAAAGTAAATACCGCGTGTAAACGTTATATACTGGACACCGCCACCATATCCAAAACAAAACAAACACCGAAATAGTTTTAGGATGTAAAGTCTTGGAATAAACCTATTAAAGAATTGCTTCTTTAGATTTTATTACCAACAAAATAAGATAATGCTTAATAAAAATGAGTGAGCATAAATAGACGCTAAAATTAATCAATATATCTTTTGCTTGAAGAATGTGATCCTGGAACGTTTGGACTTGGCTGTAAACAAGTGTGTAACGAAAATTGTGACAGTAATGCCACTCATGTGTGCGATCATATAACTGGCAAATGTACAATTGGTTGTGATCCTGGATGGGAAGGTACCCACTGCAATCAAGGTAATTTTAATATGCATATATTTTTAAAACAAGAAATAAGAGATCGCTTTAATTTCTCTAAAATTTTCTTAATGATGTTGATTGTATTATGAAGACAATCATTTATTGTAACAGCATGATTAAAAGTAGCGTGCAGGATTTTTGCTTTCAGCTTAGCTTTAGCTTCTTTTGGTTACCATTAAAGAATATTGAAGTTCATATTGGTAATTTTAACAACAAATGAATATAAGTTATTTTGAATATAATATACACAATACTATGTTGTAAATAAATATATCTTTAAGTAGAGACGATATCAAACATTGTAACACTAATAAAAGCTTAAACAAATATTGTCAGTAAATATGTTGCGTTAAAAAACTATGTGTACAACATAAAATAATGGCTTTATTCAAGTTTTTTTAAATTTTGATTTATACCATTACACAAAGGACATGCTAACATAATTGCTCCATAACAGCAGAAAAAAATCATCTTTAAAAAATATTTTTCAATTTATTGATGACATGTTTCTTTTAAAATGTATATATATTTCTGATTTTACACAATATTTAAGGAAAAATTGAATAAGACATAATTACAGATCCACTGGAGAATAAAGATCAAATCGGGGACGTATATAACAGATATATGTTTTATACGTCTCATATCATATATTCACTATAATGAAAATAAAAGAACACTCATTTTTTGTCTGTAGATGAATATCAAATTGAGCAGTTAACATTACGACTTCTCTGCCAAATGGGAGTCAAACAACTCAAAATATTCCAATAATAAAGTAAAATTCCTGTTTTCTTGTTCATTTGTTGTCCGTTGTAAAATAAAAAAAAATGTTTCCTTGCAATTTCAGGTTTTCATGTAAATTCGTACTGGAAAAAAACAACATATAAACAAAACAATAATTTCAAATTTATTTATCAGAACTCGTCACATCAAAAAGTAATAACTCTTCATACTTATATTAAGAATGCAGCGGCTTGTCGTACGGACCAAAATGTCAGATGCAATGTGGAAGCTGTTTAGATAACGAAACATGCCATCATATTAACGGAACCTGTTTAAAAGGATGTTCCTCAGGGTGGCAAGGACCAAACTGTGTCGATCGTAAGTTGTATGTAGTTTATGTAAAACACAAGTACTTTACATTAATTAAGCATAATTTGACAGCCATAAATTTCATCAATGTAAATGTATTTACTCGATATAAAAATAAATATGACTCGTTGCATTCTACTTATGATCATGTCAAAGAACAGCTAATGTTGCTACCGTTTACTTTATTAATATGCAATGGTCAGTTGCGTAAAAGGTCAAAAATGTCACCCAGACGATGATCAAAACATCAATCAAAATAGAACATGTATGATTAAGTGAAATACAGACCTTACAAAATATTATCGGCGGGGTTAAACCAAGGTGGTCCAGAATGGTAATGACAATTTTTAAATCCGGTATTTGTCAGCGGAGAACACTAACCGAAATTAGAAAGACCTGGATAACAGCTCAAAAGACAATGCAATAGAAAAGAGCTCTCCAAATACAATGTAGGGAAAAAGAGCTCTTCGATATGTTAGATGTACACGCCATACACCACAGATACTGGAATGTAATCATGAATTTGAAGTTACAAATACTTTATTCTTAATAGTGTTATTTTTTTACTAGAAATTAACGAAATATATATAAATGAAATAAATAGAACTGTAGATTTTATCTTACTTAAAAAATAGACAGATGATTTTTGCAAGAACAAAGTTTTGACATCAGTATTTCATAAATTAGGGCATATTGCAATTTTGCCAGAACACTAAAATCAAACGCCGTTCGTTAATTTTCTTCATGGTATGGATGCAACAGCTTATCGTGAGGACAACCAATTACCTAACCTAATAACTATATATTAGATCTGTAGCCATATTACATGCAGTATGATAAGCAAGACTATACTTCTGATCTTTAATTGTGATAAAAAATGGATGTAAAAGAGTCATATAATAGTTCCATGTTTAGTGTTGTTGCAAAATTCATTTTTGCCAAAATGGAGATTAAAAAAAAATCGCTGCAAAATCTACTTGGTTCAAATTTGTCTTGTCTCCTTGGACTATGCACTTTTGACTGGACTCCGAATATATATGTATTTTTAATTTAGAATGTAAGGAAAAATTTTATGGAGTAAACTGTATGTTGAACTGCAGTTCAGACTGTGTCAATAGAACCTGTGATGCTGAAACTGGTGAATGCAGTGTTGTAAGTCTTAAACAGATTCTGAGAGGAAAAAGATTAATTTTGCATGTTTTGATCCAAGAACTTGTACGCTTTACATTTTATACGATCCAACGTTCCGTGAGCGGCAACATATTGATGTTGTGAAATATGAATATTTATTTTATCTTACAAATACTATGGTTGTCTTACTTACAGAGGAATACATGTAATTTAATCCTTACATTGGGTAACTGTTTGCAAGCAAAATTGTCCTTAAAATATGAACATTTGAAATAGTAATCGAGCATGAAATATAAATACTGGAATAACGTATGAGCTGCGTGTTACTCGCTATTGACCGAGTAGTTCGAATGCTAATAATTATGAGTCCAGTGTAGAATATCCATGTGACAGACCAAAACTTCATAGTCCAAAAAAGAGACAAATTTGAAACAAACTAAATGATAAAACGAAAACAAAAGAACAAAGGCTTGTGAATGGAAAGTAGACTGTCGGAAAGGTAAAGTTACTTTTTTCATATTGTCATGTATTTAATCGTCCCTTATTGTCTTCTCACATGGGTATTCTACAATTGACTTAAAAAATTACAATTAACATGTAGGTTTATTCCTAGTGTCATTGATTTCCAAATTTGGGTATATAAGATGAAGATAATCACTGACTCGAGAATTGTCTAGTAAAATAGCATCATAATATATAAGCATTATAAACATTTAAATTAAATGGTTTATGATTAGCTAGCTCCTTGTCTTTGTTCTGCTGTAACCCTTGAGGAAATTCTGCCTCAAAGGAGTGAAAAAGCATGTCATATTTAGTGCCTATTGAAAAAGCTGAAAATCTTGTCCATAAATCTTTAGTAATTTGTTGTCAATCAGGAAGTCTAATATTTGAACAATATGTTCATTGGCATATTTATCCTTAGTTTGACAAAATATATCTTGTTCCTACTGATGACAATATTTTTGTGTAGTATATTATAACTCTTTTCTTGTTAGACCTATGCAAGAAAACAGATCTTGTGTTTTAAATGTCATTTAAATCTTTCAAGATCTTGAGTATCCTCGTTTGGACTACACATACTCATGTGAATATGGTGTTGAAATATTTCTGGAAATTCCGTTGAAATTTAAAGCTTCGATGTCGGCTTTGTAAATATTGCGTTGATCCTGCGGCGATGCTTGTTTAGAAACTATGCTACTTCGGTATACGGTACAATGAAGGACAGTTACATTTCTCAACCAATCTACGATTGTCAGTGATTCCTTGTTTGACAGTATTGTTGCTGTGCACATAGTATTTTCATATGTCACATGTGTCGCTCCCCTTAATCGTAATAATGACAATATCAACGGTGAATATAGTATAATGTCTTTTATGAGACAAATTTATATCTCGCGTATAAATATATTTCACGTATTTGGTGAATAGTCACATTTGTTTTTTTTCTGGCACAATGTTTCTAGTTTACAAGGGCATTTGATTCGGTTATGTTCTTCATATGCATTTAAATGCATGCAATGATACAAATCTTAAATTTCTTAATTATATAACAAACTTGAAAAGCACATTACTATTTCGTTTGTGCATAGCTTACACATTTTTGGCATCGAGTAGATTTATATATATCAACCTTGATTACTCAATTTTCAAGTGATGCTGTTGAAAGCTTTACAATGTTCAACGTGTTAAGCGTTTTTATAATTAAATTAAATACTTGTATTTTTCATGGAAGCAGCCGTTTGGTCTGTCATTGACCATTGCTTGTGGCATATGAAGTGGTAAATTTTCTATTTCGATATTAGTAGTTTATTATTTTAGTAGTCGTTTTGGTGTTTAATTAAGTTAAGTAAAATTGCCTTAGGAAATTGAGAGCACGCTACTAGAGCTCACACTTTTGAATAGATATTACACAATATTTAGTAAGCTGTTTTGCTGCAAACAAACATGAATATTGCTATTTTCCTATATTATTAGATAAAGCTTATATTGTCGCCTGTATGGTCATGTATACATAGTGTACAACCCTGGTCTTTCAATACATTAACGCAATATGACTGAGACATTACAGTGCTTTTTTATTTCGGTAATATTCAGATTCTTCTTGACTATTGGATTGTACCATTATTTTACGTATGCTTTTTATTATTCTCTTTCAAACCATCACCTTTAATTTATCCTTACTTATGATCAAAATACTTCTAATAAGGATCAAAATTGTTTTGAAAATAGTTTTTTTTAATTTTTTGCTTTTAATTTCTGACACGGAAATGAAGAATTTACAACCTTTATTAATGATACGGATTTTTAGAATGTAAATGAAACCGAAAGGTTAAGTAAAATATATCGACAAATATCGGGAATATGAGATTCAAGATGGAAGGTATTAATGCTGCAAGTGTTAAGCCTGTATTTATACGAGTTTCTTTATATTCTGTTAAGAGTTTAAGATTTCACCAGGTTTTTAAAATAATCAAAAAACAAAATCGAAATATGTGAGCCTGACTGGTGTTGGATGTAATGTAGACAACATAGCCTTGGAGTTACACATAACATTAAAAAATCTAAAATAAACACATAATAAACAGATGTTTACCTGTTTAAAGACATCATAGACCTTTTTGTCGCATTTTACGTTCATGAGATATTGTTGCATTTGTTTAAATTCTAAAGCACCGAAAATACGGAAAGGCTTCAAACCGTATTGCGTCGAGTAGAAGTTTTGATTTGAGTACTTCTTTTACTTTGTATGGATTTCGGACTTCCTATGTTTTTGTTACAATGCTACTGATGATAGGTTGCTCCATGAAATGTACATATAGTGTATCAAAATTTACCATTATTATTTAATATTGGTATTCCTGAATTTTGGCATTATCGGAAGAATTTTTAACTCCTCTGTTTTTTATGCATTCACCTTCGTCCTCCGAATTTCTTCAATAATTAAAAAATGTCGATTAAAAAGATATAAAATCCAAAATGAAAATGAAACGAAATAAAAAAAACCATAACAAAACTTACGAAAATATATAAAATTATCTCGACAAGTGTTCACCATATTCCAAGGTTTTCGCGATACCATAACCACTGGCATAAGTAACAAAAATACGCAATGTTGTTAATATTTCATTTGATATATCATAGTAAACTACCGTTACATATTTTCAAAAATATGTTATATTACAATTTGAACATTCAAAAATCATTGATTGTATGCTTTTTATCTTGTTTTATATTTTCAAGTTCGCAAAAAGAATAGAACAGACAGACAATAATACTGCATCATTGGCTGGTGGGATTGTTGGTGGACTATTATTGATATGTATGTTAGCAATTGCTGGCATTTTCCTATTCCGCAGGTAAAGTAATAAGTTGTCCTATAGCGGATAATTATATAAATACAATATTTTAATTTAATATTCTTTTCGTATTCTTTTTTGCAAATAACTTTAAAACATAATGCACAGTTGTTGCTGATGTTGTTTCTACAGTTAACTCTTACCAATAACTGGCGATTTAAGCCTTTAGTGCATTGTAAGTCAGGAGAAAACTGTGTTGTATTTGACGGTTTGAAGACGTAAATCGCGGATTTTCTATCGCAATTTGAGTTGAAACGAATTTAGCGGCAGTAAAATCAAGATTTACGCCTTAAAGGGAAAGACCACATTTGTAATAAACAGGCTTCCTATAACATGTAACATTTCATACAAAAAGGCCTTGCATAAAATGAACAAGGCTGTGCAGAAATCGAAATCTTCAAATTACATGTAGATAACCATCTTGTAGAACTCTCCTACTTGTAAGGCGTCGATGGGCATAATTTTATTGATTATTGCCGATAGATAACGATTAGCGTGTTACGTCAGTAAGTCGGTTTGTTACTGATGCTGGACATGTAAACAAAGGATTTGATCCGTAAATATTTTCAACTAGTTAATTTCAAAATCATGCCATCCTGTCAGGCTTTTTCCTGCACAAATAAAAAAGGTAAATGTTCGGAAAATTTTTTTGTCATCCCCGATCGAACAAAAAGTGCATCCAGTATTCATTTCCTCACACTCGTGACAAAAACACCAGTCCTTGAGCTGCATATCTCTTCCTCCGTTACTGCATTTTGACGTCTTACTATGTAGCTCCTTGATCTCTTTCTCTGTAAATTCCGGCTCCAGACATCATACGCGATTATCAAAAGTTTAACTATTCACTTTCACTACACCAACCGACTTTGTGACGTCACAACTATACCAATCATGGCGGTGCACATTAGCACGGGAAAATAAAACCCTTATTTTAAAACAGCGATTCAAATAGTAAAAAAGGCAGATTTATATTTTTTAATTTTTTGATTTTCATGACCATTTGACCGATAAGCTTTAATATTTATCACTTTCAAAAAACATGGTCTTCTCCTTTAAAGGTTAAAATAGAATTCAGTAACCTCCGATCTAAGGAAATTGTAATTCAAAACCTTTGAATAATATATCAAAGTTAAGAAAGAAATTCCACGGAACGTTGTGAACTTTTTCCACTGATAAATGTCATAAAAATAAAAAGACTTCTCTTGGACGCTCCCATGAACTACATGTACGGGCGTCGATTTATTTAAAACTGTCATTGTATAATTCATTCAGTCTTTTAAAAACAGTAGTTATACATGTATCCGTAAATCATCACTAAATCCAAGGCTTTGTTACCTACAGCTATTGTACTTATCAGAATATTAAATCGACATCAGTTAGTTTTTCATATATATCCAAAGAAATATTTAACTAAAGAATTCCGCGACAAATGACGAAAAAATCGAATCATTGTTTTTGTTCATCTTGAATTAACCTTTGAACTCTTGTTTATGTATCATTATTTATGTATATTACAAAGAAAGAAAGCTTCAGTGTACTTGTCTTTCACCTACAAATAAAGGTTATCTAAACAACGTGTTAAAAGTACATTTTAATTGTATCTTTTTTATTGCAATACTTTTTTCAAATGAGTTCAAAGTCACACATTAGTCGTCCGTATAATTTTAGATACAGACACAAGAAACCATTGTCATATACAGAACGAATGGATGCACCACTGGCTGGCGAGGAGAGAAGCAATGTATACTGTAATTAGAATTTATATCAGCTTTTTCATCTGTAGTTGTCTTTCTCCGGGGCGGGGGGACTTCCTGTATATTATGGGATAGGACGTGCTGCTGGAATAGGTTGCATTTTTCAGCCTAAGAATATATGAAAAGGTATGAAAGGTATAGAGAAATATACGCTAAGATCGTTAATCTTGACAAGAAAACTTGGTACAGGCACATGAATTTACACAATTAATGGGATATGGCTGTCATGTTTATCTCGCAATATGTGTTAAGGTTGTCTTCTTCCATTCAATATATGAAAAGGGTGGGGGTAGTGTTCCAAAGCCGCAATCCTCTACCAGAAAAAAATGCCCGCGCCCAAACCATTTGTAACAATATTTAAGATTATAAAACGGAAACCAGTTAAACTGCTAAATGATTTACAAAAAATAAATGATTAACCGAAAGAAAATGACACCTGGCTGCCCTAACCACATAATTTTATGTATTTGTTGATATAACTGTATTTCATTCTTCCAATTAAAGACAGTGTCATTTGATCCAAACTGACTGCAAAAGAGTAGCGACGAAGGATATATTTAACTAGAGAATAGCGCTGTCAATGACACACGATCTTTTTATTTCTCTAGGTTCATCAGTAATAGAGTATGACAATGTAGGTTATTTATAGAAATAAAGTATACTTTGCTATTTTACCTTATCGTTTGAAAACTAATTCAGATGAATATTTTCAGCTAACCCAAAGTCCTCGAAGAAAGAATTTTCAGACATATACGTTAATGTCACAACAGCAAAGTCTCCTACTGCTAAACCGATGAAAGGTGAAGAATCAAATGAAGATCTGGACGATGAAGATCAAGAAAATATCTACGCAAATACAGATTCAAAGATGGATTCTTCTTCGGATATATCTATTGACATGTTGGAAAAATTTATCAAAGAAAGACGCGACAATGATGACGAAGATTTTGAAAGCGAATACAAGGTACATGCAATATATTTCTTTAATTCATTGTTTAATGTGCTCAATTTTTAAATGTTTCTGATTCATTGAAACTATGTATATTGATCAATAACAGTTAACATAAATGTATTTATCATACGTTGTTAAAACATTTTAATGAATCTGATAGTATTAGTATTTTTTAGATTGATATTGCATGTTAAAATATGTGTTCTGTTTGTTATAGAATTTGCCTTATGGAGAAACTATGCCTTGTGATGACGGGAAAATGGACAAAAACACGAAAAAGAACCGATTTAAGACAACATTTCCATGTAATATATAACTTATTTTTTTTATTTATGCCTCCCAGTCGAATTTGTTTGAAAATCTTGCGATTGTGCTTTGTTTGAATAACAAGGTTAAAATTAAAAAGTTAAATGAGTATGTCATATGTCAAAAACACCAATGTACAGTTTATGTTTTAAAGAGAACATTTTGCATTGCTTGACATATTTCAACCGTTATAATTGAAAGAAAGTATATGGAATATATGCCAGAAAGAGACATTTCATATCTTCAATACGCCTATAGAAATATTCAAAAGTCAAATTATACTGCATTAAAGGCGCTTTTCTGGATTCAACAACACGCAAGGGGCCAAAAATAGGAAGATCAGTCGTTCATGGACCAAATGAAATACACAGTTCAAGAAGTAATAATGCCGAAAAGCCAAATATAAAGTTAGCAACACGGAATTTTACAAAATATGTATGATTAAGATCTTTTTTATTCAGATGACCACTCAAGGTTCGTTCTAAAAACAGACTCACATTACACAGAGGACTACATAAATGCCAACTTCATCAGTGTAAGTGCTTTTAAAGATTGCACTTATTATCTCAATTTTCCCGGAAAATATTGATTTTAAATTATTCTTTGCGATTGAAGTCTAAATTTGTTTACCGTTTGGTTTTACAATCTTACAATTTGTTATTCAAATTATTGCTTGATGAATCAGTTATGTTTCTATTATTTGAGATTGGGTATTTTCTGGAAGTTCAAAAACACAATTTTGTTATATAAGTTTGAATATGACAACTACAATTATTTTTGATCATTTAATAAGTTAGACCTTACTTGCCGAATGATTTGCTGTGGACGTCTTGTATCGTTTAATCACGTTATTTTGGTCAAAAGTCAGTTTCAATGTTAAACTTAATTGCTGTGCTGCTGTTTAATGCTTCAAACTAAATAAATATCGAAATCTTGTTAAGACGACAAATCAATAGGAATTTTAACATCTAAATACAAGGTTAAGTACACTATTAATGCTTTTGTAAAACAATACCATATAAAAGTGACTATTTAACTTTTTTTAATTTTCTTTTCAGGACATGGAAAAAGAAAGAATATATATAGCATCGCAAGGTAAAACTAAAAAAAATGTAACAAATGATTTGATTTGCATATTTGAGAGGAAAAATGTCAAGGCACCAAGCAGATACCAAAAAAAAAAAAAAAAAAAAAAAACTGCACGAAAAGTTAATGCCTACTAGCGTTAAAATATTTCCTATATCATGTATATTTCCATCTTGCTTTCTGGTCGTAACCCAAAAATGCAAGCTTTCCAATTTTTCATATGTAAGGTGAATTTCGATATATGTTTGTGTATTTCAGAGAGTAACCTCTCATCAGAGGAACCAAAGCAGTCAAAAGTCCAAACAAGTAAATGAAGTTTTCAAATCCAAATATCCCATTGTTTGTTAACGTTTCGGTTTGCATCGGTTAGACATTTTTAATCAAATTTCTAATTTTGAAAGTTATCAGTGCCTGTGTTTTAAAAAATATAGTTTTTCCTAAATTTTTTATTTTGTCAGTTATGTGATTTTCTCAAAAATATAACCTCTGACCGAGGAAGGCTGTAACCGTGTTATCATATGAGGTATGAAGTCTAAAAAAGATCAACTACAGATTGGTGGGTTTTTTTTCCACACCATGTATCACTCCACCTTTGATGTTGTATGATGTTTAAAGACTGCTACTCAAAGCTAGTTTAAATGAAAAATAAAAATCATTTTTAGCCATTTAAACAATAATATTTTTATAATTCTAATATAGACATTTAAATTATGTACAACCAACTGCTTCGTTTTTTTAAAGCCGAGACATATTGTAATGCATTACATTAATTTCACACATATTTATTATCGATATTTACCACAGGTCCGAAAGCAAATACTGTTGAAGATTTCTGGAGAATGATTTGGCAGGAAAATGCTTCTCAAATTGTGATGCTTACAAACCTTAAAGAAGGACCAAAGGTAACAAAACGAAACAAAAAAATGTTCAATCCAATTCACAGTTTCCGAGTAATTCTTGGCAAAACAACACGTTGTAATTTATGATAAGTTAATAATAAACAAATAAGTGATTAAAAGGAAAATATTACGGGTAATACAAGATACGAATTGAGATTTTGTGATCTAAACATCACCCTTTAGCTTCCAAAAAGAGTTTTTCGAAAGAGCCCTAAGTCGGCCCGATTTTGTTTTGCATAGATAAGAATGACACATTATTGAATGATTACGATGTTACATTATTGAGCACAAAAACAGCCCTAAAGCGGAAAATCACAACACAATTCAACTAGAGACAAGTACAGCCGCTTCTAACATGCTGTGAAGAAATCGTTAAAGGATCCAAATGTTCTCGATTACCATGTCATTGAAAAGAAAACCAGAAGATAGAAAACCCGCAAATGCATTAAATAAAACATTTAATTTATCCAGATAAATACCTGAAAAATTATAATCTAAGAATATTCGAAAAACATACCAGTATATGGTCATATCTACCGAAAGTTTGGGACTATTCAACTGATGACAAGTTGTCATATTTGTAATTAATAAAAAAAATTGTGAGTCTACGAATTTAATTCTGTAACATTTAATAATTTAAATCGTGACGAAAAAAAAAAGATTCATGCCCGGTAACTCATAAATTCTCAACAAAATATCCCAACAATACAACTGTTGTTTCTGGTTGAGAACATATGCACGTTTTCTGCGAACAACACACAGGTGTTACATCAATTTTCTATTGTTAAAACTAATAATGATTTTTAAAAAATGCTCGAACAATTGATTTGTGCAGGTTTGGCTTGTGTTTCAGTACATTATCAGTAAATTGTAAGCCGAAATCCTAGTAAATGATTGAAATTCACGACATTCTCAGATTTTTGGTAAAATGTTTTATCAACAAAAATCTGATGACGAACAATATTATGCCATCAAAACGTTGTCATATATTATCGACCAGCTATCTTTCTGCTAGTTAAATATTATCTGGAGACGTTGCGGTTTATCATGCATGACAATCTGTCGCAATACCTAATTAGTATAGTGTTGTGTGTTCTATGTTTGTCTTTCGTTTAATTCTGTTGGCAGTGGTCTTGTCTGTATTCCGACTTTCCGATTTCTGTCCGCCCTGTTCGTATCTTCGAATTCATTCGAGTATGTGTGTTACAATGTATGTACTAGTGTAGCAAATACAAGGTAAGAATGCTTCTCAAATGATGTTATTGCATTCATTTAAATTTGATATAAAGGCTAGGATTTTTTCTGGATCAAATAATGGACTGTTAAGATCTCAAAGCGATAGAGTATTGGATAAGTTTATAGGCTATAAGCAAATTCCGCATAAGAAAGCAAACGGTTTAAAATGCTTATATTATAAAATGTTTGACTATTTTCAGTCTAAAACTATTTTGTTTTTACCCTTTATAATATGTGTTATCTAAATTCAGAAATAAAACACACATGCTGAATTTAATTAAGACAATACTGGAACTTAACAAATACACATTGTGTTACAGTTCGACAGATCTTTTAAGTGTTTCTGATGTACATGATTGTTATGATATTTGAATAACTATTGAGATGTTATGTGATTGGATTTTAGGTAAAATGTGTCCAATATTGGCCAAAAGGAAACGGGGATTTAGCAGTTGGCCAATTCAAATTACGTAAGACTGAGCAGAAAGAATACGGTTACTTTGAAGTAAGAAAGTTATCACTACAACATACTCAGGTAAGAAATCTAAATTACAAATTAATGCTTAGGCCAAGAGATCTTAGTTTGACCAGGACAACAACATCGTTCACAAAGATTGCAATATGGCCATGTTGTGCAAATTGTAAAGTACATGTAGGATAGAAGTTGTTTTTCTGTATTCTGCTAACCGAATAGCGTATTTGCACACACAGTAGTCAATTTCTCCTATCCTGTTAAGTTAATGAGTAAACCAAAAAAACAGGATGTCAACTGCTTCGCCTGTATGTTGTTATCCCTTCAAACCTTCCACTTTATCCAAAAATGACTACTACCGTGTATGAAAATGAACAAGACTGTGCATGTCGTTATGGAGACAGAACCTGGTAAACTGATTATATTCCGATACCATAGTTCACTCCCGGTGGGTTTGGTTTTGTCGGCATTGTTCATAGTTGTATGTTTATATTTAGTTTTATGTGCAATATTTGCAATGTTCCGTATTGTTCATGCCCGCGACATTGCTGTGTCTGTAGACTTGGCCCATTTAGTCTGACCCTTCTTTGATATCATATAAATAATATCTGATTTAACCTGCACACAGCATGAGATAATTATATTTCTTAATAGGTTACCTCATTCATTATCACTCTTCGTTCTTCACAAGAAATTAATCTTTATTGCATCACATAATATATTTTACCAAGTAGTAATTTTTGGCGTCTTTGGTTTGAAAAAATATTCAATCAAACATTAATTTCGTACATCCAAAACAAATTACAACTTCTTTATCGAAAACGTTAGTTATACAGACAGGGCTTTAAACGTCAAATTGACAAAAAACGTACTCAAAGCAGCGTCCATCATCAAGTCTTAGGTGTGATGTTAAAACAATCTTTCAAAGTCAATTGACCAAGTGAATGAGACCTCATCTTAGATGCTTTAAAGTGATTTGCAAGATGTTGGGAGAATTAAGATTTAAGTTCAGTTGAATATGATGAAATGTTCGTATCTAGCCAAGTCAAGTCAAGTCAAATAGTAACTTCAGACACTAGCCGTTTACAAGAGGTCATAATCATATATAATACACAACTTCTAAGTGCCTTTCCATATTTTCTTCTCTGTAGAATTTAAGCAAATGCAGCAAATTTCTGTAAAACATTGTTTGATGAATTTCATGTCCGATAAGTAATTTATATATCAAAATTGGCATATTTGATAAAAAGACCGTTATGGTATGGGCTCTTCTTCATTATTGAAGGCCTAAATGGGACCTGTAGATGTTAGAATTTAACTCTCACGTGGTGGATGGCTGTCTCATTGACAATCATGCCACATCTCCTATTTTCATATCGGTATTGTGTTAGCTATTTCCATCATGGGGAAATCTTTTGTCATACCTCTGCCATTTATCTGTCCATGGTTTGCCATTGATTGTCTAATTGATAATGTAACAATAACCTTGTCGGGTCACTTGAATTTGTAGAAGTTGCCTTGGTAATTTTACCAAGTTGAACGTAGTAATGACGTCATTATAAGGTACATGTATGCATTGTTTGGCCGTCCTAAGGAATATCCCTCATAATCCGTGGAGGATGAGATCTATCTACCAACTTTATCACAATTTTTACATAAAAGGTAATAAATGTATATTACTTTATTTTGGTTCTTAAGAGGTCTGGATACCTGTAATTATTTTCTTTATAGACAAGATACGCATTATTAATGTAAATATTAACGAAAACAAAATTTGCCTATTTAATGAATGAGCATGCAATTTTTTCAGACTAAGAAAATTCGTACGATAACCCAATATCATTACACAGCTTGGCCTGATCATGGCATACCGGATCCACTTTGTTTAGTCATATTTCACAATTACGTAATGAGAACAGCAGTGGACACAGATGCTCCAATTGTTGTTCATTGCAGGTAATGTAAAGGAGATACCAATTTTTATTTGAACAATCAGCTAATACATAAACATTCCATGACAAATAAATCTTCACAGGGTTTTCCTTCAATGAGTTACGGGTGCCACTAGTGGAGCAGGAGTTGCTCACACTTCCGGAGCCTCCACCTGAACTCACTCTGGTTTTTGTAGTGTTGTATGTATGTTCTATGTTTGTCTTTCGTTTCATTTTGTTGGTCATAGTCGTGTTTGTCTTCCGACTTAACGATTTTTGTCTGCCTCTTTGATAGCTTCGAAATCCTTTTAAGATAATATTGCAGTTCATGGATTCCAAGCCTTTGTACCTTTTGTTTTCGTTTTATCTTTTAGTTTGTTTCAAATTGGTCTTGTCTCATTGAAATATGCACCTTTGATCTTTCACATGGGTGTTCTACACAGGACTTAGAAAACATTTTCAGCAAC
>JARWCS010006611.1:0-17325 GCA_034783895.1 Geukensia demissa
CTATCCCACCCCTTTTTCGATACTGATAATTGTTGAATTTGTTCTCGTCCTGAATATGCATGAAATATTTGCCACTGTACATTAAGCAACCAACAATCAATCAATCAATCAATCAATCAAAACCTGTTAATATCTAAAAATGATAATTGGTAAGACATATCTCGATTCGGACGAACAAATAACCATTGTACAGCTGAAATCTATGACCAAAATTTTGATAATTCCAGCTGAAAAAAGAGGGAGATATGGTGGCTTTGGACGCGCAGTGTTATGTTTCTGAAGTTGAATATCAACTCGCCAGCCCAAACATTTACAGATAGTCAAACATTACAAGGAAGAATCACAAAAAGGTCAAACTGTCATTAAAGAGGCTGCTGAAAACGAATCACATGCATTCAATTGTCAGTTGGCTCGTATTTCATGTATTTATCCAACATTCATAACCTGACAAACCAAGAAGACCGATAGTATCTGATTTTTAAAAAATAAAACAATATCAATACGGTTGTACCATCCTGTAAATGTACAAGATATCTTAAGTGACTAAATAACTTGCTACTCCAGGGCATGTGCTTCGTATCAGGATTTTATTGATAGAGGGTTGCTGCTGACAAGAAATCTACTAAACCAAGGGTTTCTCAAGGAAAGATTAAAGATATCACTCTTGAAATTTTTCGGTCGCCATCATGATCTGGTTGACCGTTTCACAAATGACAATGGATATCTTCCCACTGCCGTAACAACAAATCCGTTCCTATACCGGTTGTGACTAACATCAATTGCAACTAACGGCATTGTCTACTGAGTAACACGACGGGTGCCACTGGTGGAACAGGAGTTGCTTACCCTTCGCGGGCACCTGAACTCACTCTAGTTTTGTAAGGTTCTTGTTGCTCTAGTTTTGTGCTTACTATGTTCGTCTTTTGCTTTTGTTTGTTGACGACGGTCTTGTCTGTCTTCTGATTTAACTATTTCTGCCTGCAACTTTGGTATCTTCGAATTATTTTTTGTTATATATCCAGTATACGTATTTTTTTTTAAGTCTTAGAAAATGCGTGTCCTTTTTTGTCTTCAGTTTAAATGTTTCTGAACACAATATGAATTGTTACTTACATCAAGAACTAATTACCTCACTGCAAAAGAAAACCGTAAAAGTCTCAAGAAACACATACTGATTATTTAGATATGACGCCAAAATCTAATAAACTAGTAGTAAAATATTTCATTGATCCAATCCAAAATTCTCTATAGTGTGTGTAAAAACGTCCCTTAAAAATGTACAACTGCTCAACACAAAAGTTAAAAATAGAATAACTAAATAATATATCTAAATGTTTCAGAGAAAGATTTTTTTTCACCGTCGGGTAAAAACAGTTATTTTTTATTACAAGCAACAGTACAACGTACGGAAATTTTCGTACTTACACATACATGTGATAAATGTGATAAATGCAAAAACAATATTTAAAATACAGCACATCTCTACTGAGCGACTCATTATTCGACTAACCAGGTGAAATGGTCAATTATTGTAATCGTCACACATTTGAAACCAATATACCTCAATATACCTCAACTGACGACTGAAAGGAAGCTATGGTTTCCAGAGAATATCGCTGTGATGACCTTTTACGTAGATGTGGATTACCTGCTTGGATTCGACCACATAGTGCATGCCACATTTGCACTGCAGATCTAGAAGGTACATGTATTTGCTGTTTGTAATTTTGGAATATATACTATTTATACTACTTAGGTTTTGATATATAGTCCAAAAGCTTATTCCATCTACGGCCACATTTGATGCGGCTAGAGGAAGAGCGCCATCCGTACCATTAATTTCAGACAAGTCTTCTAATTAGTAGCTTGCTATGATTAATTAAAAACAAGAGAGATTAATTTTAGACTTGTCTTCTAATTGGGTATCGGGTCGTTTTAATTTTGTTCTTCGTATATAAAACAGGAGACGTAGCATGATTGTCTCTGGGACAGCTATCCACCAAATGACAGTCGAATTTAAACTTCTTCAGATCCCATTACAACCTTCAATAATTAACCAGAGTCCATACCATAACAGAGGTTGTAAAAGGCCCCGAAATACAAAAATGTGAAATTATTCATAAAAAATGGTGGACAAATAACAATAAATGACCCATTAAACAACGAAAACCACTGGACTACAGGTTCCTTGCTTTATTATGTATGTTAAATTATCAATCGCTTTCATACCGGTGTTCAGTGCATGTTATTTATCCTTTTGGATGATTTAGTTTATAGAACAGAGATTGTCAGTTTCTGCACAATTATAATATCTGATCTTATGTCAACAGTGCTTATTTCTTTCAGAATACGGCTTTTTTCTTTGACTGTGCTATAATTTCCGAGACAAGAGACGGAGTCTTACAGCGTACTATAACAGCTATTGTGTGACTCCTTCCCTCAGTAAAGCACAATCAGAATAAAAAATATTATGTCACACACGTAACAAGATCACAAATACTTAAATATTATTTGGTATGTGCTTCTGCTAACTAACTAAAGTATAATTTTATTTCTTATACCATTGGATGACTCCTTATTTACTAGTTAGGCAAACAAAGAAAACATTGGGAGAGGTATAACAGAACATCTGCGTAACAACAACTATACAAATACTTACCAGTAGGAATCCAACAATTGACAGTTACTCCTGTACTGTGTTGTCTCTATACAGTTAGTTGTTTAACAGCAGGTCATATGAGCTTGCTTATATAATTTGACATATTAATGTGCTTAACACAAAAATAGATTCTTAGACAAGATGTTATAGTTTAATAGAAGTTTTTACTAACAGACTCTTCTGTGATTACTTTTATTCCATCTAAATCATGTTTTGCTGTAAACGATTAATTTGCGCCTTTTAAACTGTTAATGCAAATAGTATGACGTTAATCTAATCTGCCCGTCAGAATATTAAAAACGTTGACGAGATGGAGAATAGTTATTTTTTGTTACCTTCTTATTAAAATCTGCCAATTAGTCTGTCTTGTCAAATTTCTATTGTATAAGACAAGAAAAAGACTAATTGCTCGATATTTATGATCACCAGTATTTGGCCATTCTTCAAATAAAAGAATCTCCAATAAGAATAATTACAAAGTAGGAAAACCTAAAAAAAAATGATAAGAATCGTGATCAATGGCTTTCCTGTATTGGTATTCTAACATATACTAACAAATGCACTTATATATCTTTTATAGAAATCTTTAGAATAAAACCATTAAAAATGTCAATTGTTACTTCGAAACAAATCTTTTTACTTTAATGAACGAAAACAGAATGCAAAGAATTTTTATTTCTTGCCATTTGGAACACAAGATCAGAATTTATGTGAAAGAGACATATGCAAAATGTTGATATTATCGGTGTTTAACTTTCATATTTATATTGGAATCCTACAAAAGAATATAGCATCAAATTGGTCCGTAGAGTTGAAAAAAGAAGGTGTACTCATTTGCTCAACAACATGTAACAACAATACCATATATGTGAAGGTCACTCTGTATCATTGTCGTAAAGGTGAATACTTATACAAGACGTACTGTTCTTACTTAAAGAGAACAGTATCAGTATTTTAACAAAACTAAAAGGCCAAGAAAATGGACTGAACATTGGTATAGCCCTAGAGTCATAGAATGGTTTTATCGTGCAAAGTCCATACTCTTGTTCCATATGCAATGCATATATTATACTTTCATAATTCATATAGATACATGATTACAAAAGTTGAGTAACTATTGTGTTTTTTATTTTTCTCTATACGCATTTCATAACGTTAACTTTTATTAGAAGAATAAGAAGCAAAACACAGAAAAGAAGAGATCCAAAATAGTAAAAGTACTCATGTCCAAACAAATCAAAATAGTAAAAGTACTCATGTCCAAACAAATCAAAATAGTAAAAGTACTCATGTCCAAACAAATCTAAATAAGAAGTAAATTTTTGCGGAAAAGTGCAATACAAGGAAAAACCCCTTCCGTAATTTCAGGGGTTTATTGAAAAAATATATATTTAAAGTTCATTTAGTATTAAAGATACATTTCCATCAGTTCGTAATCAGATTTACTTCTAATTTTATTTCAAGCTAGATTTCTTGTGTTGGATCCAGCTTTTTTCGGTGCCTTTGCGCGTTTAGGTATTTGCCAATATTCAACACTTTTTTAATCCTAAGTTTCAACATTCTGCCTTGTTTTCACTAATCTGCATTCTGCCTTTTATTTCAACTTCTTTCAATGTCCTTTGTCAAAATCAAATGACTGATCCAAAAAAAATGCATCGTTTATATATACTTCATCAGAAAACTTGTAATAATCGCCTGGTGAAACAAAGTCACTGTAACTATTCGGAAATGTAATATGATGCATTTACTCAATTGTAATCTGTTCTTTATTCGACTTAAGAGATGTGAATTCATCATATCTTGTAATATTAATCATTATGCCTATGTAGATTTTCTCACTATGTGTAACATTATAATCCAAAAACGGTAGGAGATAGAAAAAAATGTCAAGATTACTATGCCCTACAAAATGAGTTCAAGGCCAAAATTCAAAGCCCTTGAAACCATGCAAAGGTCCTATGCAACCATGCATTTTCGAGGTTTGAAGGCTATGTGTACTAGGGAAATGACATTTTTAATACCGAATATGACATTTTTGTCCTTAGAAACCAGTCATATTCCTTTAGCAACATATTGTTTTGAATTTTTTTCATGCTTTTGGTAATCGATAGATGATAACATGCAACGGAGAAAATGTGTCTAACAGAGATCTACATTTCTTATATTGGTCCAAAATTAAGGTTTTTTTTAATAATATCCTAAAATGGTAGAAAACAGAAAGATCAAAATCAAAGCCCCTAGTAAACACTAAAAAATGCTAAAAACCATGAATGTTTGATTGTAGAAGGCTTTGAGTAATATGGAAATTACATTTTTAAAATTGTAAATAAGGTGGACTGCTCATTAACATTGAATATTGCAAATATTTTGGGAAAACCTTGCAATGTTTATTTGAACAAATGACCTATCTTTAGCTTCTTCTGTCTATTTTATGTTAATACCACTCAGTTAAAAGCTGATCTGAAAATATGAAAGTGGCTTACTAAACTTTATAAACCTCCATAGAAGTGTCGGTTCATTTCTGCTTTTAGTAAATGCAGTACCACAAATGTCTCAATTCTATTAACTAGTGCCTTGAATACTATTAAAACCTTTGGTTAACTTCTGTAATAAATGTTATGACAATTCATCTATCATCTATTTTTGAGTGTTAAAAATTCTCTAGAAGTTTTAGACAAACTAAAGTCTGTCCATATTCCCTTTTCTACAATAGACAGTTATGCTTTTTCTACTCTTTATACAATATTACCACACAAGCTTACTAAGGAAAAAGTTTCATAACTCATCAATGTCTAGTTGTTCTTACACATCTGCAATAAATATAATCTATTTTTAAGCGAAAAATCTGATAGTATGTTCTTCAATGCACAGATGTAGTGTCGTCGACATCTAGCAAAGAATTCCGCTCAAACCGGTGCTAGGGGCCGTCTTGAACTTACAGTGATGTGCGAGTTTTTACTCCGTGTTGAAGGCCTCTCTGTGACTTTGAGATGAAGAACAGCAATCAAAGCGATGTTCCTTTGCTTGGAATTTACTTGTACATATGTGATTTTTGTGTCATGAATATTTACACCATATCTCCCCTTTTTTTATTAAAATAATATTGATATAGATAGCCATACAAACTTACACTCGATTTGTTACATTTTACAATGCAAATTGAGTGTTTGATGTTGAGAATTTTCGAATCCCTCATATTTATTTTTTCTATATTTGTTATTTAATGATTTAAGACATATATGTCAATGGATTTTACATGAGCTTTGAGTATTTTTATATATTTTCTTTCCAACACGACACCACAAAAACACGGGAGAACACGAAATACCCGTAATACCGTAATAATAATCCAAACAGTGTTGCTATTTACAGTCACATGGATCTAGTTAAAAATTTATTTAACTAGATTTTTTGGTGTCTCCCTATTTTCAAGAGCTATTATCCACTTAAGTTTCATCTACACATGTTTTTTTCATTTTTTACCGACATTGTAACCTTGACCTCTGAGAAGAAAATCATTAATGTCCCACTTCTTTTTATCAGATAAAATCCATTCAAGTTTAGTCAAGTTTAGTTAACTTGTTCAAGAGATAAACAGAAACCACTTTTTCCAAATTATTGGTTTATTTTCAGCCATTATGACCATAACAAAATACTCCTCAAATTAAAAATATGGTTTTCGTTGTCCGAGAGGCATGATCTATTAAAGATTTGTTCATTCATTAAATTGTTATCTTCCGAAAACACACAATTTCAATCTATTTGTAGTCATTGTAATCTTAACCGTTGATTTAATAACCCCAAAACCAATGGAAATTGCGTAATCCATTTAAGTTTGGTTTGGTTTTCATTTGAATATTTGTTCCGAGTTATCATCCAGAATCCCTTAAATTTTGGTCTATCTATAGTCAATGGGGCTTTGGCCTATGACAAATGAACGTCCTTGATAAGGGGTTTAATCGAATAAAGAAGTTATAAAGAAAAGGTTTAAAGTTATGTACCTGTCTCAAGCCAAGAACCTTGTCATAGTAAAATTATTCATTTATTGTTATTTGTTCAACCGATTAGGTCGATTTTCGTGTTTTATGATTAGTTTCACATTTTGTATTTCGGGATCTTTTATAGCTCCCGTTATGGTATTCCTTGTTGATCACCTAATGGGACCTGTAGAAGTTTAGATTCGACTGTCATTTGGTGGATGGCTGTTTCGTGGACAATCATGCCCCTCTCCTATTTTTATATTATACCTGAAATCACGTTAGTAACAGTCGTTGTATTGATGGGTTGTGTTGACGTTTCAACTGTTTCTGTTGTTACTGCAGCTGATGTTGATACTGTAAAACCAACACAAAGTTATGTTCAGAGACAACAAAACACCTCTAGCAAAATGTAAAGGACTATGTATGAGCACAAGGTAATAAATCAAAATACATATTCAAAAATGCTGTTTATATATTGTGAATTTTTGTATATCTGACACGAGTTTCAAGTAGTAATCTCTAATCAGCAGCAGTGGAACAAATAAAAAGACTGGGATCAAAACATAATAAAAAGAATCCAAAACAAATACATACATAGTTTATGTAGGAGTAGAAAGGGTAGAATAAAGTACCTCTGTTGTTTCTTTAAGCAACCGTCTTCATATAGATATAACTTAGATCAATCCTTGTTTCGGTTTTATTTGACAGATATCTATGATAATGAAAAGGTATGGAGTAAATGTCAGAGAGACCGTACTCCAACTGCGAGAAAAACACAGGGTATTTACAAATTTAGAAATCTCCACTCTTAATCCAAAATGAATAAAAAATGTAAAATTGAACAATACTACTCTTACCAAAATATTGTAAAAATGTACATGTAAAAACCTTTAACACAAAGACAAAGATATGACCACAATTCATGACTTTGGAAAAGAAGATGAGATATTGTGGGTTTAAATTAGATTAGTAGAATCCTAACCCTCCCCCAAGAAGTCAAAACCAAAAACAACAAAAGCAGTAATAGACGAACTATAAAAATCAACAGAAGTTCACCTAATCTGGCTAAAGAGTACTCGAATTACTATAAATGATATTAACAAAAATACATGCAAAATATAAACTGTTGAATGTTCGCAATTACTGAATGCAAGCTCTGGCTAAGATTACCACCATGTGATATCACCCTAGTTTTTGAAGGGTTCATGTAACTCCAGTTTTAGTTTTCAGTGTAGCATTGTGCGTATTGTGTTTGAATTTCGTTTAATTTTGTTTGGCATGGTCTTGTCTGTCTTCTGACTTTACGTTTTGTATCCTCGAACTCCGTTCTCAGTTAACATGATTATCAGGTCGATGTATTGCCACAGAAGTTTATCAGCAGTTCACAGTTGGACTAAAAATTCATCAAAAAAAGATGATAAAAATTTCCCTCCTCAAGGAGGTTCGGGTTTCTTCCGAAATCTTGTATCACAAACTTATGGTATTGACTTTTTCTATAATTGCAAATATAAATTCTAGAAAGAAAATACTTGTACAAAATTTAACCCGGATTAATAAAATTATAGATGTATTAATGTAGCAAGAAAACGAGATGGGTGATCCAAACTTTTCTTTTTATTTTTTGATAATGTATGATAAAAGCTATATTTTCCTGTTCTATTTTAGAACTCTATTGTTTTATATTCTCTATATCAAGAAAAATGTAGTTTTTCCCTATATAACCAACAGACAATGGAGGATTTTGCACAACCCGTTGCTCGAAAACGAGTTCGGTGACATAGAAATATAATTATAATTTAATAGCACAATATAGATTATCTATTGACAAAGTACAAAACAATTCTACCGATTTTTATTTAGACACTCCAACCTCCTTAATGGTTATTGATCACATATAACTTTATGTTTTATTCGGGAAAGCGATTGAACAACCACGTGCTGTTCACTTTACTATATAAAATTATAGTACCCAGTCAAGTGACAAAAGTCATAATTTTTGACAGCACAGAAGTTTACCTATTTGATCTATAACAACAATATCTGTTACCGTGACGGATTGTATAAGGTCAAAGGTCGATGTGGTATCATTCTTTATAGCTTCAACGGCTTGAACAGTTGCTTCTCGTACAGTGGTAGTGTTTTGTTGGCTATTTTTCTTCAATATTATTGTGTAATCGGCAACGATGCTTCCTTCCCTGTAATAAAATAACCAATTTGAAATCTTATAAAAAGGAAAAGGTATGGGGTAAATGTAAGAGAGACTACACTTCAGCTTGGAGAAAAGCAAAGAGAATTTGTAAATCTATAGGTCTCGACAAGGATTTCAACAAGGGTAGAATTCCACTCTTTGTGAATTGAGCTTAAAATTGTTCAAAATAAATAAACGTTTATTCGTAAAAATACAGCTCTTACCTGCTCTTATCTGACTATTATAAAAATGTAACAAAATATATAATACAAAGACGGTTATGATCATGATCCATGCCTTGGACTGACACATGAGAAATGCGGTGGGTTAAACTAGTTCAGCATGATCCCAACCCTCCCTCAACAAGTGGCCAAAAGAAAAATCTATAAAAACAAATGCAGTAAAAGATAAACCACACAAATTTAACTGAAAATCACCCAACAATACTAGAGCGTATACGCACAAGCAGGGAAATGTTGTTTAATAAGAATATTAAGGTAAAAATACTCTTTCAAATGTTTAACTTTAAGTTTCTTTAAACAACAACTAGTAAATAGAAGGTGTGATTTGGATCTGAGTTCTAATTCTATTATGTTTAGATATTCAATTTATTTCTTTTGGTTTTAATGCTGCTGATGAGAGGTTACCCCTTGAAATATGTATTCAGAAGTCCAGTGCAGAATAGCCATGTGAGAGATCAAAAACCTATAGTACAAAGACACAAGACAAATTTGGAACAAACTAAAAGATAAAACGAAAAGGAACAAAATTGAACAATTCACCAATTGTACACAACCTTGGAAACCTTGTATTTGAAATCAAAGGCTACAACAAGTGCAGGATTACGAATAGACGAAGACACGATCCACATTTTTAATAAGTTTATAAGAAATAATCAGAAGCCTAATTTAAATGCGTGTAAAGGCAGTATGGATTTACATACAACAGACATACTAGGGTAGATCAGTCAATTTTTATGAATATAAAGTTACTTTAATTGTCCAAAAGAGATATACAGATATACAATTCATGACGCAATTAACGACGATAAGCCAAAAAAAAAGGATAAAAATCAGGAAAATTTACAATTTTCAATGTTAAAAGGATGTACAATGAATATTTCAAACATACACTCCAGTATCTGACAATTTTTTTATTTGTAGCCTTTAATAATCGTATTTTGTACAACCGAGTTATTTAAATCTTTAAATGATTCGCCAAGGCTCGAAAGAGTTTACTATCGAGATTGTATGAGTTAGTAAACATGTATTTTGCAATTATCGAAGTTTTAATAATTCGAAATGTTGTTTCTCTAATACTATAGCGAAGTGACTTTGCCATTTAAATAAAAATATGGTCTTGAAAAATCCTGCTGAATTTCTTCGTCGTTAATCAAGACCGCCAAACGGCATATGGCGTTGACTGTCACTTTTTAAACAACCGGTCGTCTGGTGTAAAAATAAAATAGATATTAGAGAAATTTAATTAATTTCTAGAAACAGATCTTACAAGCACGTACTTATTAGAAATCGTATTGATTAATACTTACCGGAATCCTGTAACGGTAACCCCTTCGAATTCATCCTTCAGAGCACTGTTCGAGTACATATTTGTCAGCTGCAAAATATTAAAATATGAAATTATGTTTCGTTTGAATTATTTTACTGTGATACCTGTTAACGTATCATAAATTACCAATTTGAATTTGATGCACTGTATGGCCATTTCGTTGACTGACAACTCGTCAGCATTGCTTCAGGTCAAAATGTTGACACAAAAATCAGAATCCCAAACAATCTATACAAACTAAGCTAAGGGTTACCTCTGAATCAGAAGGAAAAGCCTTAGAAATTTAGAAATTTATGGTAATATTTACAGATTTCGAACATGCACAATGTTACTGTATACTCAATACAAACTTAGCATTACATTATATTGCAAGTATCTGACGTCATTCGATTAAGTCTTAAGTCCAGTGTAGAATACCCATGTGAGTGATCAAAAGTGCATAGATCAAAGAGACAAGACAAATTCGAAACAAACTAAAAGAGAAAAAGGAAACAAAAAGAACAAAGGCTTGGACTCTACGAACCCCTTTACAAAACAGGAGGAGGATCAAGTGCTTCGAAAGGATAAGTATCCGCTGTCTTTCGCGCGAAACCCGTCGTGGTACTCATTAACACTAATTCGGGTAAATGTCAATCCGAGAAGAGGTCAGTCAATTTATTGTTGAATGTCAGGTAACAGGTCCACAACTAGTTGAGATACACTGATGTCATATGAATCTAAGTACATACTAGTAAAAAAAAAACAAGTCGGCTAGTAGGGGCGAACAATTTGTGCCCATTGAATATTTAGAGCGACGTTTTTGTTAAGAGGTAAATGTCTGTTCATACAACTTCTACTTCAGTTTTTTCAGGATGTCTTCTATATGTATGTACATAAATTTATGTGATTTAGTATTATGTCTGCTTCTGCTGGTTTTTCTATTCTCTTTCGAGTTTCAAGTAGATCCCTAAGCTCATGGTGCAGTACCGTACATAATCCTAACGTAATTCGCTAAGACATTGCTGTATTGGTTTTGCCTTGTCATAATACCGAAAAAGGAGATATGGCATGGGAATGAATAATAAATTCGTAATTTTGTCATTAATGCTTAATATCTATACAATATAAGGAATATATGAATGGATTCAAAAATACATTTAGATAGTAGTGTTGCTTGTGTCCTGGTGATGAAATTTAAGATTAAAAACCAATCCATAAATTTCGCCGTTCTTAATATATCTAGAGACTTATTGTAAGGGTACAGATATTACAGAATATGCAAATTATGTATGCAACCCTGTTATATACTGGGATTGTATACGCAAAAAATAAATTTCATAATTATATAAAAATCAGTAATGTACGTTTCATGAGCGGAGTCTCTCTTGTTTTGGCTGCAATAACAAAATTTGTAAAGGGCATTTGTAAAGCTATTTAACTATATTACCGTCAATCAAATTGGGTGTTAAAAATATTACAGGTGTTGTTGTTTGTCCTGTGTTCATGTAAAAAATTGTTAATTTTTGTGAAAAATTCTAGTAATTATAGTTCCAACAATGTCTAAATATTGGCATTTTTGGTACCACCAAGCTTATTTTTACCGACATTGCGTATAATTACATACTAATAGACATAAAATCTATCAAAATAACTTTCCTTTTCTAAAATGTATAAATCATTTGAGCAAAAAAAAATATAATGGAAAACGACAAAATTTTCAAATTTTCCTAATGAGTGGAGAAAAACTAGGAGCAGGTCTAAAAATCCGAAATATACAAAAGTTACTGGGCGTTTTTGTACATTACATTTTATAAGAATAATGAAGATTTCCTCAAAGTATTTTTCAAAAATAGTAAAAAGTAAGACACTCCGTTCATGAAACGTACATTAACAAATTGAGTGAAAGAAACCCCAGCAAACAGTTAACAACATCAATCGACAATTACACAAAAACGTAAAACTTACAGCAGTAAAGCATTAAAAATACAATTTTTATAGTGCATTATTTGGCCGTATAATACAAATTACCAATGTTGAATAAATACAGAGAATTCCACCATACATCATTATGCTGTATTTTGATTAAACAGTATCAACTGAATTTATTAAAACATATAATAAATTAGTTTTAGTAATGATTATAAACAATGTGTGTTGGTAAACTGTTAAAAAGTAAAAATATCCAGCCTCTCATCGCTTTTTGTTAACAAATAACTCCTACAAACATGATAACTTTTTGACAATTTACCTGCTGTTCGAAATCCGACTTGAGATTATTATATTCTGTACTGTTTGTATCTGCATACTCTGGTAGCCAGGTTTTATTCATTGTCATAGATGCTTGAAATTCCTCTGAAAATCAAAACCCAATCGTTGCTAAAACTGTATATACCATTATAATACAAATCAATTAATAAATTTGAACTTCCGATTCAACATCTAACTTTTGTGGACAAAAAATTGCAATAAAACCTAAATTTGCAAGAAATTTAAAGAGTTCCGAAGTAAGTAGAAGTAATTTGTACGCGGATGAATTCATAATACATTTTGAAAAAGTTTAAAATTAGAGCGGATTGCTGTTTACAGGCAATTATTCCTTATCCTGTTTTTGATAATCAGCATATGATTTAATAAGATTTATTTAAAAATTAAACTTGCACAAAATTGCAAACATACTGCAGAAATAAATATACACTGAAAAAATTTCTAAGCATAAAAGCATTATATCTAGTGACTGTCGCAAAAATTTGCGTAAAAAGTTTATGATTATTACTACAGTCCAATATGTTTTCATATTTTTTTTCAGTTTTTAGACGTAAGGATTCGGATGAGATTGCTTCATTTTTAAATGTTCGAATCCCGGCTTTCCTGTGTATTTGTTCTAATGCTACTGATGAGATTACTCTTTGAAATACGCATATAGCATATTAATTCACCATATTAATTCGACAGTGGTAAACCTTCTATTCATTATTGGTAATTTTGTATTTTAAAGTATTGAAAGTGTTATAACAGTTGGGATATTGTAACGTGGTCCTATTATAAGCTATTATTGCTTCTATTTCAAGCAAGCATGTTTAATAACACAATGATTCAATGATTAGAATACGTCTAGTTATAACGACAAGGCATACAGCATATTAAGATAAAAATATAAAAAAATATAACATCTGGTAGTAAGAATGAATTTGAACGCGAGTATTGTTATCACATCACAAATTCACAACGACACATTTGGTTAACATGTTTTGTAAGAGGTGCAATTTAATTTTACTTACTTGGTTTGCTAACAGTCGTGGTTTGAGACACTGTTGTAGTTTCGATTTTAATTGTCGACTGCTGTTCAGTGGTCGTTGTAACTGCTTGAGTTGTTGATTGTTTTTCTGATGTGATTGTTGCTGGAGGTTGAGTCGTAGTTGGAGCATCTGTAGTTGTTGTAGGAGCTTGCGTGGTGGTTGGTCTCTCTGTAGTTTTTGTAGGAGCTTGAGTGGTAGTTGGAGCTTCTGTAGTTGTTGTAGGAGCTTGCGTGGTGTTTGGAGTCTCTGTAATTGTTGTAGGAGCTTGCGTAATGGTTGGGGCCGCTTTAGTTGTTGTGGGAGCATGTGTGGTGGTTGGGGCCACTGTAGTTGTTGTAGGTGCTTGTGTGGTGGTTGAGGCCTCTGAAGTTGTTGTAGGTGTTTGCGTGATGGTTGGGGCCTCTGTAGTTGTTGTGGGAGTTTGCGTGGTGGTTGGGGTCTCTGTAATTGTTGTAGGAGCTTGTGTAGTGACTGGGGCCTTTGTAGTTGTTGTAAGAGCTTGCGTTATGGTTGGGGCCTCTGTAGTTGTTGTAGGTGCTTGCGCGGTGGTTGGGGCATATGTAGTTGTTGTAGGTGCTTGTGTGGTGGTTGGGGCCGCTGTAGTTGTTGTAGGAGATTGCGTGGTGGTTGGGGTCTCTGTAGTTGTTGTAGGAGCTTGTGTGGTGGTTGGGGCCTCTGCAGTTGTTGTAGGAGTTTGCGTGGTGGTTGGGGCCTTTGTAGTTGTTGTAGGAGCTTGCGTGGTGGTTGGGGCATCTGTAGTTGTTGTAGGTGTTTGTGTGGTGGTTGGGGCCGCTGAAGTTGTTGCAGGAGATTGTGTCGTGGTTGGGGCCTCTGTAGTTGTTGTATGAGGTTGCGTGGTGGTTGGGGCCTCTGAAGTTGTTGTTGGTGCTTGTGTGGTGGTTGGGGCCTCTGTAGTTGTTGTAGGAGTTTGCATGGTGGTTGGGGCCTCTGTAATTGTTGTAGGAGCTTGCGTTGTGGTTGGGGCCTTTGTAGTTGTTGTAGGAGCTTCCGGGGTGGTTAGTGCCTCTGTAGTTGTTGTAGGTGTTGGCGTGGTGGTTGGGGTCTCTGTAGTTGTTGTAGGAGCTTCCGTTGTGGTTTGGACCTCTGTAGTTGTTGTTGGAGCTTGTGTGGTGGTTGGGGCCTCTGTAGTTGTTGTAGGAGCTTGCGTGGTGGTTGGGGCCATTATAGTTGTTGTAGGACCTTGCGTGGTGGTTTGGGCCGCTGTAGTTGTTGTAGGAGCTTGAGTAGTAGTTAGAGCAGTTGGTGTTGTAGATGTGGTTTCTGGAGCACATGACGCACAACAGTCTACTTGAACAACTGGGCAATTGTAAGGTTCCGAAGCAATCATGTCAGCACACGTCCAATTGGTATCACTAAAAATTACACCTCTTCTGTCACCATACAAACAATTATCTGTAACAAAACATATTTATATATTTTAATCGAACTTAAGCAAAACCGTTTCATGGCCACTTTTTAGATAAATTCAAGTTTTGTCTTTTTTGCCAAAATAAATAATTAAGCTGAATTTGATCCGAAAATGAAATCTTACTCAAGATTCAGCACATGAAAGAAATATTCTAGCTGTAAAAACTTTTTGTATTAACTGAAATTTGTCTTGTCCTTAAAGAAGGCAAACAAATTGATAATTCTGAACACTTGCCGGCTACTGTTGAAAGTCCAGCTGTCAAAAGGCCGAAACCTTTTTAACACACTTCAGCTGTCGCTTAATTCTTAATTTTAGAAAACAGATAAGTGATTGAAACCTGTAACATACTCAGGCACACCATACACGATTGAACAATGCATGCAAACATCCTACCGTTCGCTGGCAGAGGTTAAAATGAGCTTAAGAGCGTTCAGATAAGCTAGATAGAGTTCAAATCGTCGACTGTTGAATAGATGCTGACAAATTGAACACTAGCTAGCTATCGTTGCTAGCAAATTTACGGCCTCGTATATAACTTTTGCCAGGCCGCTACTGTAGGCACATTATTGGAAAAAGTCAATTTAAAAAAGAGATATTAAACAACAGTTGATAAATAAATTCATACTGCTTTGGAATAGACCAATTAAAAAAGCCATAAACTAATAATTATTCATTATGATTTCTTAAATATTGACCACAATTTATTCAGATATTGAAAAAATAATGTAAGCGGCTTTCTGCTGAGGATATAATATAAGAATCCATGAACAATATATTTTGAGTTATGATGTAATACCACAAAAAAAAACGTCTATTTTTACATGAATGCGGACTGTGTGAATCGTCCACAGATATACCATTGCATTATTTCGCATACTGCAATGTTGACGTAATGCGGTTTTCACAGCTTCCTATTTTTTATAAGGGTTTTATTTTCTATTTTACCGGAATACTTCAACATTTTAAACCATATAAAGCATTGTCGTTTCTTCAATTTTGGAGACAGATTTGGTTCTCAAATCCTAACTGCTGTACAGTTCATTTTGATTTTGATGATTGTATACAAAATAAACCACACACAAACCTACCCAGTGACGATCAAGACTATTATTAAAAAACAAAAACAATATACAATTTTTATTTTTATTAATTAATAACTATGTGTAAATGCTCGAGTATCACCATCCTAGAAAGCAGCATTAACACACATACATATCTTTGTTTTCCGAAGTAGACATAAAAAATCTTTAACTGCATGATTCTTTATTATGGCATATGCCTTTTTCACAGGGAGTATGAAAAGAACAACACGACAGCTGTTACTCGTGGAGCAGGAGCAGCTTACCATTTTGAGGCTCGCGATAGTTTTTTAAAAACTCTTGTAATTAAAGCTTTAGTTTTTGGTTATTTTTTGGTTTTTTTTGCCGTTATTTGTCTTTCTTTCTTTCGTTTTGCTTTCGTCTTGCCGATTTTTGCTCCAATTAAAAAATAAATCTTAGAAATATTTCATATCAATATTTAGTATTTGAGTATACTAAATTATGTTGTTCGGTCCATTTTTGTTCCGACAAATTTAAATTAGATAAATAAATAAAGATTAAATAAAAAATCTACAGGTTCAAAGACAGCTTATTCTATTTCTTAATTACCGTTTCCAGATGGGGCGCTGTCGTTGGCAATACATACACCAGAGACACACCACTAAAACACACAGAAACGTTGTAGTGTCATGATATTGCTTGTTATTAAGATAATTAAGATAATTATTAAGATTTATTTAGATAAAGACATGATATTATCATCCTCATGTCGTAATAAGACTAACATAAAACTGATTGCGCTGAAACAAATTTGTACATGTTGACTTGACAGTTTATATGTGTAACAAATTAGCTAGGCGACATATCGCCAAAACGTCGAATTATTTTTTATGGATATTTCATCCCATACATATCAAGGTTCACTGTGTCTTGAAAAATAAAAATTGGAAGATACCAAATGTTGAGACAAATATAATTTGATATTGAACACTTTGTTGTGCCGACCCTTCTTCTATAATTGATGAATTTTTTGTTGAAATGCACTTTAATGTTTCATTCAAGTCGGTTTACTAATGTAAACCAAACGAAATTTGCCACGACTTAAGTTAAAATATATCGAAAGTTCAGCTATAAAGTATGTCATGTTATATATCGTTGGAATTCTAATTTTTTGCCGCAACTCAT
>JARWCS010006721.1:0-17324 GCA_034783895.1 Geukensia demissa
GACAGTGGTGTGACAAAACAACAATAAAAACACACTATAAAAATCGGTTGAAATGAATTTAACACTTGAGATCGATATTGGAAACCAATTTCATTTCATTCATTTTGAACAAACACCTCCAAATATTATGTATTTTTCAGTAAATGTTACATTATTGTTCTAATAATCAATTGTGCCCTGTTGTTTAGTCGATATCTATGATATAAGTATAAGCATTTTCACACCAACTGGATTGGGGCCAAATATATGGGTTATAGTAGTAAGTACTCCTTAGTGTTTTATGACACAGAGCTTTTATATCTATTGTTATTTATCAGCTCATTTCTATTCTGAGTTCTTTAAAAGGTGACAGAACTCAATAAATAAAAAGGTCTGCGCGACATCATTCCCTTAAGTGATAACATGTCTGTGTAAAAGCTTAATATTTCATTTAATTGCAGTTTAAATTGAGTAAATTACTTTTTGATGAGGTCTGCTGTTCATTGACAGTCCCTAGCACTTATGTTTTCCGAGAAAAAAATAATTGAATATGAAAAGGAAAAGATATGGTGTAAATGTCAGAGAGACTGCACTTCAAACACGAGAAAAACAGAGTAATTTTCAAATCTAGAGGTCTCCACAAGGCCTTCAACAAGGGTGGAATACTACTCTTGTGAAAACCTCTAAATCGCGCCAAAAAATTTATGTATGCGTAAATAATACTGCTCTTACCTGAATATTATCAAAAATGTACATGTTACAAAACATTAAACACAAAGACAAACATATGACCACATTTCCTGACTTGGGACAGGCATATGAGACATGTGGTGGGGTTTAACTAGCTTAGTGGGTACCCAACCCTCCCCCTTCGAGTGGTCAAAGGAAAAAATCGAAGAAAACAAAAGCAGCAACCGACGAACCATAAAATCAAACAGAAAGTCACCTTATCCGACTAGAGAGTACCTAATCACAATAAATACATGTATACTGAACACAAAGACATGAAAAAAGAGGACACATCTCTAATGAATGTTTGCAGTTACTGAAAGTAAGCTCAGGGTGAGATCCTTGATGAAAAAACATTAAGCCTCTCAACAGGAAATGTCATCAATTACAGTATGTCTGAAGATTTAATTCTGTGTTATCAATAGACGTGAAGAAAGACAAGATGGATGCATTGCCAAATGTATTAATATTTGTGTAATGATGCGATCAATTTATAAATATTTGTACCAACAAATACAAGTTTTAATGTCTTGACTACAACGTCGAACTTGTACCCCTTCTAGATAAGTTTGTTAAACGGAGCGATGAAATTCAAAGGATGTAAGCTTTATATGTAATGTGTCCATAGAACGTAGAATGTGATATAACTTGTCGTATAAAGATTCTACATATAAAGCCGTATTTTTCCATAAAATCTTTGTAACGGATATAAGATTTTGTAAAAGTCTTGAAAAGCTTGTGATATCTGTATCCCTGCTGCAAAAGTTTACCAGTAAGATGTAGATTGCGATCATTAAAGTCACAAACTTTGGTGCAAATAGGGGCAAATCGAACTTGTTGTGAAATGTAAACCCCATACGAAGGAACCTAAGGCACGTCCCCATAAAGAAACAGAAAGTTTACTATAGGAAAGGAAACATCGTCCCGTTTATCATAAATTTAAGTGTATAATTTGCAAGTTTCAGGGTAGAAAAACTTTTGGCAGATCGATTTGTACCAAAATCGTGTCCTATGACACTACACACTTTTCTTTATATTACATTAGATCTGCTATCTTTTTACGCTTTCTATGTTAAAGCGATACGAGTTTTTCGGTGAAAAGAGACATAATCCTTTTAATAAAAAAGTTTATTCATGACCAGTAATTTCTAAGTATTAAAATGAAGAACCTAAAATTTTTATCAAAAGAAATATTATTTGCATCTTTAAAGTGACAAAGAATAAACCAGCACAGTGGCCTCAAAAGTATTTTTATACAATTTTTTTTTACATTTATTTAAATATAAATTTATGATTGCCTTCAGTATATTTTTCGCATGGATCATTGAGATCATTGAGAAATAATGCAAGTTGGAATTATGATTAAATGCACTGCTAAAGTAAACATAACCACAAAATTACAGGTTTATTATGGATGTAATTTATGTTATAAATATCATTTAATTCTAAATATTGGTATATACAATATTTGAGATTTTAGAATTTTAGAAAAACTATCAATGTATCAAGTCTAAAACATTTATTAAAAACAAAGAAATTCCATCTCATTTTGTTATTTTGTTTAATACATTTATACCTTTCTGTACAGTTTCTCGTCTTGGGGTGCTAAAGAGATTAAAATATTCTATTTTATGACATATTAAGTTAATAGGTGAAAAGCAAGATAAAAGTGATTAAGGCATTATTTTTTGCATGCAAATATAGTCAAGACATCATATACCTTTTTCAAGAAATTGATGGACGTTTACCGGAAATTCGTTTTACCCTTTTCTGAGAATTTTCCCTCTGCCGAAGAATTTTCTACGAGCAGTCTTCCGAGAAGAAAATACATGATACACCAATAATATTAAAAATTATAATTTTCACGAAAATCAAAGTAACTTTTGCACTTTCAACGATACAAAGTAATGTTTAAATATATGCGAGAAAAACACCATACATATCTTACATACGTTTATAACAAACTTCAACAACGAAATTTTAATGCGTGTAAAGAGCAAAGGTAAAACAAAAAGAAAGATCTGTCAAGGCACGAGAAAGCTTTTTGCGACCTCCACTCTGCACAATAGAAAAACTCCGAAATATTGTTATAAAAATGATTATATCTTTCCCTTAAATGTATGACAAAAAGACACTATCCACATCTTACAAATATTCAAAAGCCAAATTTTACTGTGTAAAGCGTTTTTCTAGATTCACCTTCATCATACATGCTAGGGGCAAAAATAGGACGATCAGTCAAACTTTATAAATTATAGTTACATTCATAGACCAAGTGAAATATGCAGTTCATTATGTTATGAACGCCGAAATAACAATAAGCAATTTTACAAATTACAACGTTGGAAAGATGTAAACTGTATCGTTCCAACATATATTTCAGTTTCCTAAAAATAAATAAGAACATAGACCTCAAGCACAAACTCTTTTGTTTTACTGTGACAACCGTCAGGCCTGTTATATGTGTGTTCACAGACTGTGTTACTTGTTTTTGGTCGACAAAATTGTTGACGAAATTTTAAAATTACCTGTGATGAATATGTGTACGTATTTTGCTTATAATTTTTATAATGAGACCATCCTTATTACACATCGGTAAATAGGAGAATATGAAACAAAAATTGTGCAAGAAAAATATTAGTTTTTTAATCATAATTCAAAAATAATTTCGAATTATTCGTTTTCTAATTGAAAATTCGGGTTTTGTTTTGTTTTGCTGCTTTAAAAACTATGGGAAAAGAGCATCGGTTTTTGTTACTGCTATGACTTGTATTATAACCGTTTAAAAATTCTCAGAAAACGGACACCGAAATTAAAATTTGAAAATATTTGGAAATGTCCGACCCTCGGTTATGGATACACAAAGTCCATAGATTATGTTGTCATTCCATTACGTTTCAAGAACATAGCGAATCTTAACGAAAATATTTTATATCCATATAGACATTTTAGTAAAAAAGACATTTGAGAGAAAGTCTTTTTCTCTCTAGATACCGTGAATTTTTCTCTATCTCGTCTTTAATTTTAGAAAATTTTACTACACTTAATATATTAAATATATGCTGCAAGTATCACAAGAGACGTTTATATTGAAACCGACAATAAGTGTGTTTTATTTTATTATATTAAATGTAAATGACTTAGTGTGTGAAGAATGTGGTGTTATTTTAAGAAAACAATATTAGTTTAAGGTGATGCAGTATGATATGAAAACAAAAAAACATTTGCCGTTCCCGTTCCTAACAAAATTTAAGCACAAAAAATATATTTAAGCAATTTACAAAAAATGAACTAAAATTATTTTGTATGCAAATCATGACATCAAACTGCACCATCTTAATAATATGTCATTGCATTTTAGGCAATGTTATTTGACTTAAGCTACCAGTTTTTATAAGAACAACTTCATTCATAGCACAATTGAATTTTTTACTGAATTATATTGTTTATCATTTAAAAATGTCCTATTAAATATTTTAATCGAAAAATGAAAACTTTAAAACGTTTACAATATTTTAAAGATAATTTGTAAAATTTCATTATTTGAATTGTTTAATTGAAAACATAAAGATTAAATCATGGAAAATCACTAGTTGAAAAGTCTTTATTATAGTGTTAATATCGTTAATGCATTGACTGAAAACATTATTTTCCGAAATTCATAATTTCTGAAAAACAAATTTGTAAAACAAAATATACCATGCTTACCTACTGGAATTTAATTCATATACAAAGAATCTATATGCACCTCATGTGTTATGTTTGTAAAATAATAATAAATAGTCTTTTCATAAATCATACCTGTAATTTCATTTGTCTGAAAAGATCAATAGCGAGGGATGGATCTTCTGATAGCAGCTAATCAGTACTGATTGTTTGTTTTACTTATATTCTCAACCATTCAAACCAATCATATTTTATGTTTAATATTCTTTACAAAAAACATTTTCTAGCTGTTTCATAGAATGACCAGAAGATGCATACATATTTTTTGTGTTTGTATATTTTTCGCCTTGTTTTTAACATGTGGTAGAAATGTTTATAATCCATATAGTTATTGGCAACAGTTGGTTCGATAACAATTTTTCATCATTGGAACCACTGCCACTAGTCAATTTGAACAAGAAGGTGCATTGGTGAATCAATTAAACATATCATTTTGGCAGGTCTTTAACTTTCCTTCTTTGTGGAGAATTTTCGATTCCTTGTTTAACTGCTTTTAGAAATTCTAGCATGACTCCATACGATATTGATTACGTAGTTTCACAAGTACATTTCTGAATGTCATGAAATCTTCCTCTATTTGAAGTTCAATTCTACATATGAATATTCATTCGTAGGGGAGCATGCTTACCCCTCGGCTGAAAAACAAATAACTGTCTTGTTATCTAAGTTGAGCTACGATACTTTACACTTGAATTGTCATAACATTTATGTACACTTTACATGCTTAATTGACAATCCGCGAAGGCACTTCTCTGATCTTAACACAAAAATACCGACAATTGGAGTATTTGATAAATGGTTTTATTTTCTATAAAACAGCCATCAAAATGTATAAATCATAAACATTAGCAGATTATCCTATGGCCTTCAATAGTGGTCAAATATCCACACCCTAAGGTAAAATACCCCAAAAATAAAACATGTTGATATTAATGTGTCAATAATTTGCCAGTTAAACATACAATGTAAAATAAGTTACACTAAAACAAGATAACAAATTACAAGTTGGAAAGGCTTACAAGTATTGCACACAAAAATACTACAGTAAAACACAACTGCATAAACCATATATATAAATATAATTATTTATAACATGACATTTTCAAAGTAAGAATTTGTTCAATACATCACTGGCATAACATTATTTTTAAAACATGATAAAAGGATAGTTAAAAATCTCAGTCACAATTTAGCTGACATTGAAAATAAAATGAAATTGTATGATTGACGAAACACACTAAAAATCACAGAATTTATCAACAGAAGTATAATTTGAAGGAATAGAAGAAACTCCAAAGAAAATGTACATTCTTATATAAATGTTTAAGGTCAATATTCATCACGACCGAAATATAGAGCCTTTAACCATAGGACATAAACTCAAATGTTTTAAAAATTGTGATAAGGATGTGCTGCAAAGCCAAGTTAGTATCTGAGTAAATTAGCGACGCGAGATGTCTTAAAATAATCAAAAATCCTATGTATTCATTTGTGATGTATTTCGGTTTTTGTATTTTGGTTTTTTTACCAACAAAAATAAATAAAAACAGACATATATAGCTTCAGTAATATTCAGAAATTTGAGTTAAGTTCTAAAAGGTCACCTGCGCTTAAAGTTCCGATGTCTCTAGACGGTCAACCTCAAAGTTTTCCAACGATTCTCTGTATTTTCCATGGAATTTTAATACAGAAAGAACCTGAATTCAACATTAGAAATAAAGTGTTGAAATTTGATCCTTGTTTAATTTGTATTAATGGTCACTTACCATTTATTTCGGCATTTTAGAAAGAACTGGTGAAAAACCTTGGATATGAAATATTTTTTGGATTTGCACGGTCTTTTATTCTTTACTTCATATCTGATCCTTTTCAAACATGTACTGGGTACAGTAATATTTTAATACGAATATAATGAGAACAACAGAATAAGATACACTATACTATATACAGCGAATTTAACTACCCATGTAACCAATTGAAAAACACAAATTTCATGTACAAGTTATTTTAATCAGCGGTCTACTGCCAACCACCAAAAACGTGTAAACAAAGAGGGGTCTGACCTTTCCACATTTTATTCTCATTTACTGGATATTTGCGTCCCCATGGTAGTTTTATTATACATATCAAAAATATTGTTTTCCTTCACAACTAGATTTGTTTTCAGATCAAATAGTAAAAATGACTTAATTTGTAAAAAACAATGCATTTTTATTCTTGGCAAAGATGGACTTATCCAACTAAAAATAGAAATAAGCATTCAGTTATTGTCATTTATCAGGCAATACCGACTCTGTCCTTCCGGAAGAGGAATACATTGTTTTGGGTTTCTTTTTTTTGACAAAAAGCAGTAAATATGAATATAAACCGAAAAGTATCCAACTACCCTTCACAAAAGTCCTCCTTACTGCAACTTCCTAGTCTTCAGCCCTCCGAAATGTGTTCAACTCAATAAAACTGATGGTTTTCCAGTCATAACTCAAATTCTTGCAACGGTTACAGAGGTTAAAACTTGAAGGCTACCGCCATTTTGTTGAAGGAAGGGGTGCTGATATTTACTATAAAATGTTATGTCAAATTTAAGGCGATTGCAAGTGAAAAAACTCTCCGCTTAGTCAAATATTTTTTTATTTAAATCCTAATAAAATATCAACCAATAAATCAGCGCTATTCAAAATGGCACGTTTATATTATCAAAATTCAATATAAAAATATATGGCGCCAATAATAAATTATGTAGCGCATACAACAATAGAAACAATTGCAATGCCATATGAAAAAAATCTATATTTTTCGTAAAATAAATATATCCCTTGTATAGGAAAAAACAATATAATATTTATCCCTAAAAATGTTTGAAAATCTATATCCCCCCAAAAACCCCAAAAAATGTCAGAATCAAATGTTGCCATATCCCACCCCTGAAATGACGATAGTTATTAAACCAAAATAAATAAGGTTTTAATTTAAAAATCTCGTTTCGTATACTGAAATAATATTGACTCATTTTAAATACAAAACCAATTCTTAAGATTGGCAATGAAACCCAAAATTTGTTAAGGTTATGTCTTCGAACATTTAAATTAGATGTATTAAGATAATAAAATGTCAACAAAAATCGACGAGACAATCAATGGGAAAAATTGTACACACTCATCAAACAATTTTAGACAGCAAACAAAAATTGAACATTGCATAGCATCAAAACATTTGAGTGTTTGATTATTATATAGTATTAATAATACAGCTAAGCATTAATAATAAAGTTTATATGTTTCTTTCAAATATCCGCAAAAATCTGCTTAAACTGACAGTTGGATATTTCTGATGACGTCAATAATGAAAAACGGTCAAAATTGCTGACACATTATCGGTTTTATGAAAAAAATTTAAGTTCTATTCGAAAATCTTATTGTCATAAAAATTAAAAAGCGTACTTACCAAGTTTTCCCATTCTAAATTTAACTCATGGAACTCTAATTAACTGTACAATTGACAAAATCCCTTAATAAAATCACACTATTTTAACAAATGAATAACTAATAAAACAGATGATATAGAACACAAATTCAAATACCAAGACAATGTCATTTCATGAAGGCGAAGCAAAAAACAAACATCACTGAATCAGGTGTTGCTTAAAGTTAATTTGCAACGTTAACTTTCTTATACTGATATATGGTAATGAAAAGAATGCAATAAAAGACATCGATGTGGGTTTTTCGTCAACCCCATCTTTTTCAAATACGATCAAAATAATATATTTATACAAAAGGATAGACTTAGGTGAGAGTCGAGCATTATGATTTCATTAAAGTATTACCTTTTCACATAATACAGCTACAAATGATTGATGTTTCAATGTTTTGTAAAAGAATTTCTATTTGAAACATCATAACAGTAATGGTAGCTGTGGGAAGCGATTTCCTTTTTACTATACATACTTTGGGTTTGTTCACATTTTTATCGAGAAAATCGACAGTTGCAAAGTTTTTGTTGTTAAGTCTTTCTTGTCCATTGAAGTTGAAAAATACAAAATTGCCAATGTTAACAAATAAGGTATGTTATATGTACATTTCAAGAGGTACCCTCTCATCAGTAGCATTAGAAATAAAACATAGGAAATCCAAGATCCAAAAGTAGCAAAAGAAGCACTCAAATCCAAAGAAATCGTGGATAACGGGGAAAATATGCCAAGAAGAGCAGTAATAAATACTCTTTACGGCTTATAATATCCAGACGTGATCGTGCTGTAAATTGTTTTAAACGCCTTGTTATCCCCTTTACATGAAACGTTAGACGCTATTTTAAATGGAAGCATCTATACACTATATATTTACATCAATGAAAGCCAAAGTCGAACAAAAACTGGTTTTGAATGACAACACATTCTAAATATTACAATAAAAAAATTATACATCGATTATTTTAATGTTTCCAGGCTGCGTTTATCCGCACCTCCATCCAACTCGCATCGCATTTGATAAGCTTTGTTAGTAACCTATTCAAGGCCGGTGGTTTCTCCGAATACTCCGGCTTCCACCAGTAAAACTGACCGCCGCGATATGACTGAAATATTGTTGAAAGTGGCGTTAAACCACAATCAATCAAAAAGCAACTCCATCCATTTAAAGAGATAACATTTAAACAATATGATTATCACCCCGTGATCCATATTTTGATCGGAAGGATTAGAGGATTCATCCCTTAGCAAAACATGAAATATGGACTTTTTTAGGTAACATTTAATCAATGGGGCAATCAGATTAACGATGTGATGGATATTTTACAACTTTTCATTTCATATTATCATTATGCACAAACTGTACTTTAGATTTAAACCATCATTATACAACATAAGCTTCTTGATGTGAATGTCACGCCATGAAACTGTTTTTCAGTGGTTATCGTTGTCGTTCGTTGGTGTATGGAAACTTTGTTCATTGTTTACGTTCGGGCAAAAGCCTGTAGTTGTTTAATTACTTGTAACTTGCTGTCTCATTGGCAATCACGATACAAGATACATTATCTTTTTTTTGTCCGGTACGATTCCAACACAGTCAGATCTAATGAAGCTCAGACTTGATTGATTATTTTCTTTGCCTAGAATGGATACATTTTTGTATTAAAAACGGAATCTATGTGTTAGCAATAAAGTATTTCCTCATTGTGCATAATGGGATGGAATCGCAACCCTGTCGGGTTTCGGACACATGGATAAGTTATCGTATCTAATGCTTCAACAGTTATGATTTCTTCTTGTAAAATGAAAATTCCCGATTCTTGCAAAACTGTGTCAAGCAAATAAATGCATTGTTATACATTGTTCACACTAAAACATCCGTATTACACTTCATATCATGCTTACCTTAATAAGTTTTCAGAATATTTATCGATCCTTGGAATAACACTTTTAGTTATACATAAACAAAAGGACTGATCAAAGTAATTGGCAGTGTTTTAATCGAGAAAAATATAAGGTATTGTCCTACAAAAATACAGAGGAAGCTGAAATATCATCATTTCCTAAGTGTTTCTCCCCATTCCATTGTATCACAACAGACTTTCATGGTTTTAGTAACGGCTATCTCTGTATCTCTGTGTACCCTTATAGAGGTAACTAAAAAAATTCCGGATTAACCATCATCGGTTACGCTACGGGCCAAAACATTGAAAGACCTACATTAGTCCATCATTTTTAAATTTTCAGAGAGGACAAAAGCAATATAAACACACTAAAATGAACCAAAGGAACACAGGTCGTGTTTGTGACGGCGTCAATGTCCAAATGTACGAAGATCAAGATTTAAATGAAAAAAAAATTAAAAATTAAAACCACCATCTTCCCGACACATAATTCATAAACAAAAACAGTAGAATATACACGTCAAACACTGGGAAGCGTTTTACTGCCTCCACACAGCACTTAGAAGACAAATTCTCTATTAAATTATAAAAATAAAGGAGCATATGTTTCTACACTGCGTTATCTTTTTGAGTAAGTTTTAATTTTAGGCATTCTGTATATATTTATCTAAATATCGTATACATTTTGAATTGTAAAACAAGCAATGTGATCAGAATGTTGTTTTACTCTGCAATTGAACTTTGTGAGAGAAGTTTTACCTACCAAAAACAGAATATTTGTATCGTGCTTCGACTAAAAGTGATGAAACATCACGAAAGTCTAAAATATTTTTTCTTTTCAGTTTTAAATAAGATAGGTATGTAACTAAGCCTCTCATAAAATGAACATTAATAGACAAGAAATATTAATGATTATATCTTGGAAGGATTTTTATTGAGACCAATTTAATGCTAAGAGGTATGAATTAGCATTGACAATGAATTATCATTAACAGTTATTTTACATGCCAATAATAGGCTAAAGTATAATTACTCTTTATCTATAAAACTGATCATTTTCCTCGCAAAATATCATTTAATGATGAAAATGACACAAAATCCCCTGAAATATTATTGATTCGGCCATATGTGTTGTTGGTACCGTATTCATTGTCATTGCCATGTTGTGGCGTGTCTGGCAACGTGTATTCGATGTTTTTATGACATAAATATGGAAATATTAGGAAAATCTGGGTGTTAAAGGAGCTTTTAATGTTTGTGTTGCCATTGCTTCATTACATTTTTATTTTAGCTTGTAGCATGATTATAAAACATTCATTCTGTTCATGAAAAGGGTTGTAATTTGTATCTTTCAAGAAAGCAAGAGTTAAGAAAAAACATTAGAAAAACAAGAAAACAAACACAAAGATAAAACTAAACATAAAAAGCAAAACCTTTATGGTTTTTAACACCGACACCACCAAAGACTGTTCTGACCTCAAGTGGAGTGGAAGGATTATTGTCTATTTGTATTATAAGGATGCCAGCTTTGCACGTAGTCAAATCTAGATTTAACCATGATCGAGATCGAGAGGAGAAAAAAGGTCAAAGGAAAAAAAATATTTTGATTTATAGAAACGAACGTTCCATAACATTAAATTAATCCTTACTATGAGTGTATACTTATTGAAATAATTACTTCAACCGAGAACTACTAACGTATCGTTTTGCAGTAAAAAGAACTAAAAGATACCATTGGGTCAGAAAAAAATCATTGAGTTAGAGCCACTTCTCCTATTTTTATAAGATGGTACGACCAGAAAAAAAAGACAAACAACAGTACACATATATTGTAACACTTCATAAAATATGATATAAATCCTTGGTGAGGTGAGGTGTTCCGGAATGGTAAGAAGATCCCGTTCAAAAGCGTTGGAAATCTTTATCTTGCAAGCTTCAAAAGAAAGAATATGGAATAAATGCGAAAAATATACTATCCACATCTTACAAACGTTCAAAATTAAAAATATTCAAAACCACATTTATCTGCATGTTCAGTGCTGTATTAATTTACCCTTATCAAACACGCCAGGGGCAAAAAAGTAAGATCAATGAAAAACTTTATGAAATTAATTCCTAGTTATCTTCATGAAATATACACTTCATGATGTAGTGGACGCCAACAGCCAAAATAAATAATAAAAATCAGGAAATTTTACAAATTACAGTGTTGGAAAGATGTACTAATAAACTGCATATTTCGAAGATATGTTTTAGTACTCACAAAAAATCATACAACTCAAGCACGGGGAGCTTTTTACGACCTTCAAACAGCAAAAGAGAATATTTTCGTAATAATATTGAAAAGAATAAATATGGAATATCTACGAGAAGGATACAATCCACATCTTTTTTGCCGCTTAGCTGTTCACGGAAAGGCTGAAGAACATACAACCGATTATCAAAAGGACAGGACGAAAAACATAAATATCAAAAGGGTAAACTATTATATTGACATCTATATTTGTTATATCTTAAAGCAAAATTCATATTTTATTTATTCGTAATACTTGAAATTAAATTGAGTAATGTCTTCAATAGGATAGGAAATGTTTTTACTAAATTGGGTGGTTTACATATGTTTTGTCTGTACATGGTAATATGTCCATGCTATATGACATATAAAATATTTTTAGCAAAGCTTACTAAGTTTAACAGACGAATTCTTATATTTGTTTTTACCTATTTCGTTGAATTTTTTATCAAGTTCTTCAGCAGTAATTTCATTATCAACTAACTGAGAATCTTTAAAATGAAAAAAAAACTTATTTTCACAGTCCAAGCATTTAGGTCACGATTTGCTAAAATTCATCGGGCATGACAATTTGGAAGAAAGCTATCCTTATTTATGATAGCTTATTTTCCTTTTCACTTTATCGATATTACTTTATTTCATTTAATTCAATTCCCATATTAGAACGTTCGACTGAGAATTTATCATCGATCCCAACCAATGAACACCAATTTTGGAGGGGATCTATCTGCTGGTGGAGAAATCAAAAGCCCTATTTCTACACCCGATTCTTAAAAGTGTTAAAGCGCTTCTCTTATTTTTGTTATGATTTCAAAACCATACTCTACCACATCAACTGTCTTAAACTGTAGGTAAATACTTATGAAAAAGAAAAGATATTAAATAAATATCAAGGAGCCATATCTCAGCAATCAGCTGCTTAAAGTTTGAAGTTGAAATTCATATAACCCAAAAGATTCCTAGAACCAAAATACAGGTTTACCTATGTTCAATGAATATAATAGTAAATTTTCAAATGCTTTATGTACATTTCTAGGAGTAACCTCTCATCACCAAAACTAAGTTCGAGATAAAAACACATAAAACACATCGAAATTATTAATTACACTTACACATGCCTATCTATTGATATCTTTAAGATATTTGAAAATATTGTGATTGCATCTGTAAAACGAAAATAAGTTTTAAGTAACAGGTGATCCCAAATCTCAGAAACAAACAATCATTACACCAAACAACATAAATCTGAAAACCGTTATTCACTTATTTTCACAAAAGTTTAGCTTGGTGTATCTCGGGTTTGATATTGATAGAACTTCTTTTAAATACCCCATTAATACTAAACACTATTCAATACAAACTTGCTTCCCTGTTTTATATTAAACTTCTATTTTGCAGTGCCACAAAGGACAGCTTGAGTATAGAAATAAGCCATATGATTACTTCACAGGGAATTAGACCACCTAAAAAATAGCGCCCATTTATTTGGATGGATTTTGAAATTCTCCGTCAAACATACCTAATAGGTAATCAAATAGGTACTGTTCGTGGGGAAATCTCTGCAAATTATAGAATTTTCCATAAGCTTGTTGTGAGGCTCTGTCTATGGCTTTCAGAGGCTTAATTTCTGGCTCCTACCAAAAAAGTCTCGATTCACGTCCTATGGAAGCGAATTCCCCTGCATATCACCAATCTCTGCCCGTGTTATGATTCTAAAAATGGCTGAAATATTTCACCTTTGCTTGTAAGCAATAAATTGCCTTTCTATGGATAGAGGTAGCATTTTCTTAGTTTTGTAAAAAGCTGTGTACATTTGGATATTTGTTATTGGGGAATGTTTATTAAATTCATTATTTCATGTAGAATTAACGATTAAGTGCCATTTGAATTTTTATTTGTTTGTTTGATTGGTTTTACGTCACTTTCAACAATATTAAAGACAGATCGCAGCAGTTAGCTTTACTGAACGGAGTACCCGGAGAGAATCACCATCCTTGAGCAGGTATCTGACAAGCATTATCACGTGCGATGCGAGTCAGTTATGTTTTACATAAATGATGTATTATTTATTACAATCTTCCTTCATCACAAGTACATGACCACTAGACTAGATAAACATCTGCTTTTCGTGACCAAAGAATTTCAAATCAATGCTTTAACAATGCAAGGTTTTAACTCGTCAATGTAAAGTAATTTAAAAAATATATATATTGTCGACAAAACAACCGCTAATCAAATTCTAAAGCATAGAAAACAAACCTCAATATCGTGCGACAACTCATAACAAAATTGTGCCTTAAGACACGTCTTAAATTAAAGAGTCATTTTCTTTAAGACGTGTCTTATATTGTCCCCACGATTTCTACAAGACACTGTTTTTTGGTTTTGAGCATCGTACTTTTGACAAATATTAATAAACCTTTTCGTTTGTACATTAGATGATAGGTTCTTAAATGAGTGTATATTGAAATAGTTTGAGAAGCAGTGGAAAAACGTCGTTTTAAAGTGCAAAAACTTCAAGTGGAAGATTTCCCAGATCTTCAATTCACACGGGTGAAAGATCCTATTTGTATCGTTTTAATCTACATAAGTAGTCGAATACATCGCCTGGACATTCGGATATTATTGCGGCAGGTTCGTTCCCGCCAATGGATGAAATGTATAAAGACCTCGTGAAAGATCCTAATTGTATCGTTTTATTCTACATAAGTAGTCGAATTCATCGCCTGGACATTCGGATATTATTGCAACAGATTCGTTCCCGCCAATGGATGAAATGTATAAAGACCTTGCTATATATAAATCGTTGATTTAATCATTTAATCATTATAAAGCAATAATAAACAATGAATATGTGACAAATTGCGAAATCACAAGATCAAATCAAATCAAATGCGGTATCATTTCACGCAACAGATTATCAAATTGTGTTAACCCCATAACCTGACTGGTTGATTCAGCCGTGGAAGAGAGGTTCGCGTGAAGCTGTCTATAATGGTGTTTTTACACAATAAAAAAGTCAAATTTTTTTTTTTCCAATAGGTGGACGGAATATAAAAATACTCGACCACCTCCCGATTAAGAAACCACTGTCTTATTTAATTATTCTTTTTCCCTTCTAAAGGGGCGTCCGTTAGTTTTGGTGGGACGTATCACTTTTGAGCGACTTTTAAAGGTGCTCTTTCCCCATTAGAAGACATCAAACACAACTGTCAAAATTACGGTCAAGTATAACCCTTTTGTCATATTTGAACTAGATTAAAATGCTTACAACAAGAAAATATAATTTTAATTTAAGAATGTCTGACTGCCGACGATCAATCAACAATATCTCTGGGCAAAAGCATTTGGGTAAAAAGACACTTAGTCAAACACAATTAGTTCCCTGAGATTGTTAGTTCAGCCATAAAGTAGCAGACGAAATACTTAGTCTTGTTGGATCTAATCTTAAAAAAACCTAGATCTAAGATATGCGATAGCATATCTTAAAATCTAGACGTATGAAAGGGATGATAAAAATTTCGTACAAAACTTAAAACAATATGTACAAATCAATTAAAAAGATTATTAGCTAGATGACTGCTTTATATTTTTGAATACATCTAACACTGTCCAACAATCCTAAATATCTTACATCCCTCAATAAAAGGATAAAAAATTACACATCTTAATATCCTGATAAAAATTGGTAGCAATAACAAAGTAAGAGCAGATATTTTTTATAAAACGACTGATACCGACCAATATTTGAATTTTGATTCGTGCCATTCTGTTCACCCTTCGGTATATATCGTACTGAACAAATGTATATAGGTCAAGTGACATGTCTTCCGGTGGACTGTTGCTTTCGCGAGCTAGCACGTTAAAAATCCAGCTCAGTGTGTGGGTCTAGTACAAAGCAGGTTTAATACATCATCACTCATCATTAATATGCTCTCGTCCTGAATATGTATGAAGTATTTGCCGCTGGACGTTAAGCACAAATACTGTTATCTTTGGTAACTGGATTAGTTTAATTAAGCTATCTGTACCTTTTTAGGTGACTTAATCTTTTTTAAGTGAAATTATTTAACTCAATCTATTCTATGTGGAATTTCTTTACTTTAAATGAATTTGCTATTTCCAAAGAATTAACACTATTTTTTCTAACTTTAATAATGTCTTCAAATATGGGAGTATTTCCATTTTTGTCGATTATCGTAAAATGTACAAATTATGTCCCAAAGTCCTGGTCTGAAATTCCATTATCATCCATTTTTAATCTCTCTCGTTATTTTTTCTTCGCTTATCCTTCCGTTTCAAAGCACATTCAAGTCCAAAATATAATGGAAATTGTTCTTAGTAGAGAAGAAGAAGGAATGAGATGCCGGAAGAGTAATTGCAGTTAATTTGCCACCAGGAGAAAAGAGCAGGCACTGACACTTTTTTCCTGGAACGTTTATGTTTTATTCTCACATCGGTTTTTAGAACACGATTTCTGAATCGAGATTTCTATCATTCTATCATTCATTTTTTCACGAGAGAGAAATTAAAAATGATATAGTAAGAACAGAAGATGATCAGAACCACGACTTTTAACGCGAAAAGTGAATTGAAACTGATAGGATAACTCCTTACAGACAACTGCAATAAAAAACAGATTACAAATTTACTGTGAACGATAAATCGTCATGTTATAATTGGTATAGCGGATACTTCGTACTCCAATTCAGGTAGGTAAGAGAGATGATATTTTGGGTCTTTATGATAAAATTATCGTTCATTTTAGAGCAAATCTCCCTTATCAGATGACATTCAGACAAATTGGGAAATAGTGGATGACTGTAACGATCACGTCGAATAGTTTACATTCTTTGATGAGTATTTCAACAGTGTTAGCAAAATTAGTTTTCTATACCTAGACAATAGTGCCGCATCTACCGCGGAGACCAAAACCGCCTCGGTGGTGTAATGGTTGGTGTGCTCGCCTCGAGTGTGGAAGGTCGTGTATTCGATTCCCGCCTGGGTCAAACCAAATACATTTAAACTGTTATTTTCTTCTCCGCTAGGTGAGCAGCATTAAGGAGTAAGAGCTAAGACTGGTCGACACAGAGTCAGATTTGGTAAAGTGGCATGTCTTCCTGCGGACTGTTGGTTTTGTGAGCTAGCACGTTAAATACCCGGCTCAGCGTGACGGTCTATGACAACGCAGGGTTCATTATAGTCCGTGGGCTAGGCTAGCCTCCCGTGC
>JARWCS010006935.1:0-17319 GCA_034783895.1 Geukensia demissa
TGTCTTTCGTTTCATTTTGTTGGCCATGGTCTTGTCTGTCTTCCGATTTAACGATTTCTGTCTGCCCCTTTGGTATCCTCGAATTCCTTTTGAGCCTTGGAGACCGCTCCGGTGCCCAAAAGAGTGTAAGAGGTAGCGAAAGAAATCCAAAAGGCCAGACAGAGAGAAAATGTAGACAGACACGGCCATCTTGAGAACTCGAACAAGACGGAACAAAACACATAAACATATAAAACTAAAAACAAACATACAAATTATACCAAGACGTTTTGGTTTACTCCGCAACTTCTCAGGAAAATATCAGTCTTTATCTGTTTATCTGTAAACAGATATTCCATACCGGCCGACAGGATTGTGGTGTCGATCGTAAAAGTTCTGATGTGATGACTTTTTTCGAGAAGCAACATATCCCTGTCTGAGCAGTTTTTGTTTCAATGACCAGCTCTGCCTATAAAATCGCTGTATTGGACATATGTAAACATGTAAAAATCGCATCATCAATCTTTATTCTTTTAAGGTCTCATTAACATCGCAACTGTTAAAATATTGCTAAGACCCCATTCAGTCGAGATATCCGTTTGTGATTTTAAAATCATAATCCTGCAGCCTGGTTTCGAATACTATTTATAAAAAGCATCTCAGAAAAGACCGTAAATTCTCATAAGACATTGTAAGATTTATTTGTACTTGCGGTATTCGAGGAAAGCAAGGGGAAGCGACAGAAAAGCGAAGGGTCAGACAAAAGGGGAGAATCTCGAGAACACGAACAAGGCGGAACATGACACATGTACACATAAAATTATGAATAATGCGGACCACACCAACAATTGGGGGTTAACTCAGGTGGTCCGAAAGGGTAAGCAGTTCCTGCCCCTTTAAAGACACCTGTCGCCTTGTCCATTTTCAAATCCGGTATCCATAATTAATCACTTGATTATTAAAAAAACCCGGATTTTCTAGAAGACCCTACATTATAGCATCGGAAAAGATCGGTATACTTCGGAAAATACTATTAATTTGAAGTAAAACTTTTGATAGTTAAAACACCTTTACAGATAATGTTTTTTACTCACAAACATGATATTTTTTAGAATCAATACAGGAAATCACTATTTCCACTTAATTATTAAAAACAACTTACCACCATTTTATTATCATGGAATTACAAACTCCAGGCGGAGAAAATAAACAGCCTGTTTTGGTATACTCCGCAACTTCACAATTAAAAGTCCGTCTTCATCTGTAAAACAGAATCCCCATACCGGCCGAAAATATTGTGGTGGAGACGATAAAATTTGTGGGCTGATAACTTTAACCGAGGAGCCACATGTCCCTTTCTGAGCGGTTTTTGTGTCAACGACCCAATTCTGCCTAGAAAATCGCTGTATTGGACACATGCTATTAAAAAACGTATACGCTGGGAGATGAATTCACCATACGCCCGGGCAGCTGGAATGTTACTGTCAAAAAAGTAAGTTGACTATAGGAAAGTTTGGCACACGGTTTTGTGTGAAGCATTCCTCCATTGTCTAATTCGAAAGCCCTTTAATACAAGAAATATTTTTAAGCCTGCATTTATTGAAACATAAACACATAATGTATCAATTGATACAGAAAAGAGAAATAAATTTTATAAATTCGCTTGGGTATTGTTGTGCACTACATAAAATAGTTTAAAACAGTATGAAGTGAGGAAAATGTTTACCACAATTTTATTATCCGAAAGGTTTTTTTAATGCGTACAATTGAGAATATTATCTAAATGATATCGTTCTACGAATTTTATAGTATTAACAATAAATGATTAATTGGAGGCCACATAATTCACGGTAATAGTTGTAACAAAATAATATTAAAAGACGCTGCAAATGAGAAAAAGATGTAACTCCGGTTCATTTTTGAAGACTGTAAAGGGACCTTCATGCCACAACTAAATTTTTATATCTAAAATAAAAGGCGATTTTTTTTCGTTAGTCAGGTATGTGCAGTGTTCAATCCAGCCCAATATGGAGGGGCATAGCGCATATCTGCCCTGTTGGTGCTCCCCTCTGTCCTTTAAGTGCTCACCTCACTTTCTGAGATGCAAGTACATGTAAAAAGCTTATTTTCCATGAAAATTAAGGGTTATAAAGTTAAATAGGTCTTTAAATAATATAAACAGTTTAATTAAACTTATGATGATAAAATATTTGGTATTTCATCTTGGTCATCAATTCGGTTGTGCCCTTTTCAGTTTTGAAAATCGCGCAAAAGTAACCTTTTTGTGCAAATGCACCATCTGCCCTTAAATTCTAGCTAAAACACTGATGTTTGCTTGTTTTCTGTACTGTGTTTTTGTGGTTTGTCTTATTCCCCGATCTGCCGTGTATAAGGACTTCATTAATACATATGTTTTCTATTTTTTTTATTTTCACTGTAGTTGGTCGACAAAGTATATATACCTTCGTTGTTTACTTGTATTTTATGAGCTAATAACAATCATGTGTGAAGTGCTTTGTATATATTGTTTCCTATTGATTAAAATCCGCTAAATTCTCGTCAAGTGTTTCCTTATTATTCAGTTACTATAGATATAGTAAATACCACTTTTATTTTAGCGCTAAATAAATCGACGAATAAAACAAATAATGATTCAACAACAAAGTCCATAGACCAAATGAAGTAGAAGGCATATTTCCTTATTTCCTCGAGCAAAGTAGGAACCATCACCGCAAGCAAATAGGGGATATTTTTCTTAATTTCATTCAGCTTGCAATTCAGGTCTAAGATTGTATAAAACAATTGTGAAAGGGAAAGACAGTAAATACAGAATATTAAAGTGTTCAGTCGCTATCACATATCATATTAACATGAGAAATCAATATCATTAAAAAAGCTGTACCTCGAGGGATGATAATGTTCAACGGTTGACGCGTGATGTGAAAGGGAAAGGTTCATATCATAAAATTTTTAATTAATACATACTAAAAAGATATTTTTAAAGAGTGATGATAACGATATCAGACACGACATTCAAATACAGCAAAATACGTGCCTGATGACGGTTAATCCAGAAGCGCGCTATGTACGCAGTGAAATTTAATCGTTGATATTTCTAATTTGTCACACTAACCAATCTGTTTGTTTACAGAGAGAAATGCAAGACAGTATTTTTTCAGAACTTTCGTGCCCCCAAGAAATCTAGTGAACTGAAGATACAGCTTAACGAGAAATTATACAGTACACAATCCAGAAAAGATGTTAGTGTGTCTTTCTGGTATATATTCCATATTGTTTTCTTTTAAATATACATTGAGATGAATCAAATGAAAACACGAGACCGCAGCCACCGGCTACTAAGTTCGCCGTTACCGCAACTCCTTCGGATATTTAATATTTATACGAAAGTAAAATCTGAATATGCAAAACCATGAATGACAAAGACATTGGGTTGGAAATGCTTTTCCAAAAAACAACTAATATGATTGTCTTTCAGGAATTTACCAAAGTTGGAACTGCCACATTTTTAAGGGGAATTCGAAGATACCAAAGAGATAGTCAGAAATCGTTATATCAGAAGACAGACAAGACCATGGCCAACAAAAAAGAAACGAAAGACAAACATAGTACGACAAACACTACACTGAAAACTAAAGCTTAAGTTGCACGAACCCTACAAAAACATGGATGAGTTCAGGTGCTCCGGAAGGGTAGGCAACTCCTGCTCCATTAGTGGCACCCGTCGTGTCACTCAGTTGACAAAGCCGGTGTAAAGTCGCAATCGGTGTTAGTCGCAACCGGTATAGGAACGGATTTGTTGTCACGATAGTGGGAAGATATCCATTGTCATTTGTGAAATTGATATTTCGTATCGGTCAACCAAATCATGTTGCAGAATGCTATATTTCTTAATAGACAACATTTTGTAATGTTTGTCGGACGTGTGTTTCAACAGACTGTTGGCATTCCAATGGGGACCAACTGTGCATCCCTTCTCGCCGATTTATTCCTTTTTTCGTATGAAGCTGACTTTATATAGAGCCTTCTGCTGAGAAAAGATATAAAGTTAGCTCAATCTTTTGGTTTCACGTTCCGCTATATAGATAATGTTCTTACAATGAATAATTCTAAATTTGGTGACTATGTTGGCCGCATCTATCCAATTGAACTTGAAATCAAGAATACTACAGAAATAGAAAGGTTTGCTTAACTTTTACCTAGAAATTGACAGTAAAGGTGGATTAATACGACAAGAGAGATGACTTTGATTTTCCCATTGTAAACTTTCCGTATATTTCTCAGTTGATATGCTACTCCAGGGCATATGCTTCCTGTCAGGATTTTATTGATAGAGGGTTGCTGCTGACATGAAAGATACTGAACCAAGGGTTTCTCAAGGAAACAATAAAATCTTAACTCCCGAAATTTTTCGGTCGCCATCATGATTTGGTTGACGGTACGAAATATCCATTTCACAAATGACAATGGATATCTTCCCACTTTCGTGACTACAAATCCTTTCCTATACCGGTCGTGAATAACATCGATTGTGACTATACGCCAGTTTTGTCTGCTGAGTAACACAACGGGTGCAATTAGTGGAGCAGGAGTTCCTTACCTTTCCAGAGCACCTGAACTCACCATGGTTTTTGTAGGGTTCATGTTACTCCAGTGTTGTGTGTTCTATGTTTGTCTTCCGTTTTATTTTGTTGGCCATGGTCTTGTCTGTCTTCCGACATAACGATTTCTGTCTGCCCCTTTGGTATCTTTTATTCCTTTTTTATCAAATATTATTTCACAGAAAAATTAAATTTTAAACACCAGAAATAATAAAGAAAGCTTCACTCCTTTATTGCACATGGATGATCTTTGGCTGCATATTTCGTTTTTTAATATAAATACTTAATTTCATAATGTTTTGATTTCGGCTTTACAATTGTTTTGTTATTATGGTACTGATCTGAGGTTACTTCTTGAAATTGGCATATAGGATATCAAAATTCGTCGTATTTATAAAATATTCGTAAACTTGAAATCTTCTAATACATATTTAGAGTTTTTATGTCAATAATTCCGAAAGTCAAATAACACAAGTATATTTTATATATTTACGGGGTTCGAGATATCTTATTCATCATCGGAAGAACGATGATCGAGTATTGTTTCTTGTTTCCTGTTGATAAAACTTCTTTAAGATTTTGTGAAGTATTTCCCACAACTAAGAAAATGTAAATTCATCACAACTCAACAAAAAGTGGACAGTCATCTGAAACCTAAAATTGTCAATATTTAACTCCAGTATCCATTCATTTTTGTCATAGCAGTAAATGGTTCAAAAGCTTATCTCATTTTATCTGAAACCACATTGACCACTTTGTGACACCTAATTTCTACCTTGTATCATATTTGAGACATCACTTGTTGGTTTAATTAGGGCAAATAAACACTTCTATTCCTGAAGCAACGAAAAAAACAACGAACGGCAAATGACAAGCTACAATAAGGTTACTAAATCAACAAGAAATGAACATAGCATGCTAGAAATGAATCTTTGATTTTTATCTAGGTGTTTCTTTTCTTGGCTTTTCAGCCCAAACTTTTGAAATTTTCTGTTTTTCCCCAATTAAGTAAATCAAAACGACATTTGTCGAAAGGAGGTATAGACTACATCCGTGTTTTGCAAAGTTATTTTTATATCCTGAGTATAATTTAAAGAATACACAACGACGTCGTATATAAATAAAAAACTACACACGGAAGTGCTCTTCAATTTTCAAACCAATAACTAGCTAACCTTGAAATTGTTTAAAAAATCAAATTTGTCTAAAATCGGTCTGTAATTTTCGTCATTTAAGGCTTGTGTTAAAAAAAGTATTTGAGTATAAACAATGATTTATTCAACTGAATTAAAATTCATGCCTTAACATACCTAAACCATTGGTAACCATTGAGTTCGGACATAATTTCACCTGTGACAGAAAATAAAAAGCGAAAATTTATAGTCAACACGAATAAACACGACCATCAAAAACATAAATAACAACAACGACATCCACTGAATTACAAGTTCCTGGCTTGGGACAGGTACAAAAAGTATGTGGCTTGGATAAACATGTTTGTCGGAATCCTCAACTCTCCCAAGTAGTGTGACAAATCGATATAAAACAAAATTAAAAACCCAGCTGCATAAGATTTTTAAAACATTTAAAGTCGATACATTGTACACATACAATATGGAAATAACAAAAAAGAAAATGACAACAAGATGTACCGACATCGAAAAAGTACTCGCTTTTTCTTACGGTTATTTCAAAATGTCAACAGAGTTAATAACAACCTGGGTCTTTTAATTTAAAACATCAAGCAAAACACGTCATTAGTTTCGAAACACTGTCTTTTACTTTCTTTTTTAAATTTCGTAATGGTTTTGTTTCCATGAGAAAAACATGATCAACTTTGTTTAAGAGGAAATTTTATGCCAAGTGTCCCAGAACAAACGTTTCAGAGTATTCCGGATTTGCGTCTCCCAAATTTCAATTTTGAACATTGTGAATTAATGTTGATCTTTTTTAATTGTCTTCGCAAGTGAATCGTGGACAAATGTTATTGGATCCAGCTATCTACAAAGCATCAATTGCCTCCTTAAGCTAATGGGTTCTGAAATTGACTTTATTTGAGACATTACTCTATAAAACAAATGCGAATTCAGGTTCACCGGAAGGGTAAAGAACCTCTGTTCCACTATTGACATCCAAGTTGTGTTACTCGGTTATAAAACCGGTGGTTAGTCACAACGGTGCAACTTAAGGATTGTTTGAAATTATTTTAATGTAAAGGGCAATTTACATTTTCTCAAATTTTCCCCTTTGCATAGAATGGCTTCTATAGTTTTGAGTTATTGTGCTAAATTCAATTACCTTAGCGTTTAATTTGGTTGATTCCATTTTGTGAGTCAAGTGAAAAATACCTATGTGAGAAATCAAAAGTACATAGTGCAAAGAGACAAGATAGTTCGAACAAAATATAGATAAAACGAAAACAAAAAGAACTCCTTTGCAAAACAGGAGTGGAATCAGGTGCTCTTAAAGGGTAAACATTCCCTGTCCCGCGCGCGCCACCTGTTGTGGAATCCTTTAATTCTAATCCGAGTTAATGTCAATTGTAATATTGTATATATTTTCCCTAATATCGTGTGATTTTACTATTGAAAATCCAACTCTAGATAAAGTGCGTATAAAGGTTCATCTAAAGTCATCAGAAAATTTCCACTACATTTAGAACTTTCATTTCAGATGTGTGCAACCTAAACGCATGCTTACAAATAAAATTTCATACTTGTACTACCCTTCTTTTGTATTTTAAAATTCAATTCTTAACTAATTTGGGTGTTTCTAAATAGACAAAAATGTCTTAATATCTTTTCGATTTTAAAACGTTTACGTCTACACCGGACGGATTGTGAATATATTCATCTCAACATACCCAGGGACGCCCCTTTTTGAGGACTTCTGCTTCCAGGACGAGATACCTAGTGCTTATTCTCTCTTGGGCGCAACCCTAACGAAAGGGGTGGTCGATAATTAATTTATACATATCATTCGAACCACGAACGCCCTTTTAGTAGGGATTCTACCTACAGGCGAAGAAACCGAACGGCCTATTTTTATACCCAGACCGCCAAAAAGGGGGGGGGGGGGGGTGTTGCCATATTAGAATTAAGATGATAATTAAAGGGTGTGTTTCAAATAAATTCGGCAAATTGATGAGTTTCTAGACGTTTTAAAATTGTTAAGAAACCCATCAATTTGATATGCCGAACTAACATACCCTTCAATAATTATTATATTGATAAATTACCGAATTATTTTAATGTCATCCCAGGTAGCTCCTCTGGAAAGCATGCTTTTCATGGGTGGGATGTTCTCAAAGGTAGGAATTTGATGTTTACATTGGGGTTTTGAAATAGAAGAAAAATTTAGGCGTTTTTATAGTTTAAACATATTTTATTTGTCAAAATATACAAATGGGATCAGACACAACTTTCACCAACATATAAAGTCTTCTCCCGGCGTTTTTATAATGTTAAAAAAAGCAAATCAATCAGCTCAATGGCAATTAAAATTGCCAGTATAGTACATGAAAATTATTAAAGGTATGGGACAAAAAATTTAAATATTGCGGAGGAATTTATATGAAGTTTAATGCATAGAAGCGGATGAATTTCTTACCACTGACTAAAGCCGGAAATTGCCTATATGAAAAAATAACTTCCGCTCCACTAAAGCTATTCCAATTTTTAATCTGCCATTTATTTTTTTATCAGACGACAACAAAAATGATTTTGCAATGACAATTTCTGATAAAACAGAAAATGAAAAAAGCCAAAATAAAAACAAGTTCTATTCATATGAAAAAATACTACCCTCGGTTCGTGTATTAATGTTATTGTTATTTTTGAAAAAAAAACAACGTTGAAGTTGTCTCAGGTGATTAATCTATCTTTAAGTGACAATCCACCATAGATCTTCACCAAAGCTCAGTATGTTTCTGTTGTCCCAAGCGCGATACAGTTGTCGTATGATACTCCTATACCAGATTTTGTTTCCTGTTTCAATTTGTTTGGATATGAATACTTCTTCTTGGCTTTCTTATGTATTGGTTTTAATGCTGCTGATAAGAGGTTACTCCTTTAAATACTTTACAGTATAATGAAATTCACATTATTTGACAAATATTTGTAAGCATGTATTAAATGTGAAACCAAAGGGTCAATGCCAATGAAGGTTGACCAGAGATCCCCGAAGGTACTCACCAGCCCAGTTGTCAGACATGTCTGAAATTAAATATATCACAAACTGTTTTACATAAATTTTGGGTGTTTATTTAAATTCTAACCCCTGATATTACAGAGCCTTCATTTCTTGTATCGCACATGGAAGACCGCCTTCTCTTGATCAGGCGTCCTATTTCGATTTTGTTTGGATAAGGTTAGCCTCTGATGTTATGTTTGGAGTTCGACTTTCCATGTTTTGATTGTAATGCTTCTGATGAGGAGTTACTCATTGAAATACGTATATAGCAAAGGGATTTCATAATTGTCATAAAACATTTGGTACTATAGGGTTATTGCACGAATATTGGGGAATACTGTCCCGAGTAGAGTATTATATTGTACGAGCTTGCGAGTGCAATTAATATTCTTTGAGGGATAATATTTATCAATATTCGTGCAATAACCCTTTTACTGTATGGAAAAAAAACGGTAAAATGCTTAAAAACATTAATTTAAAACATCAATGACGGAGCAATGTAATATTGCACGCTTACGTTTGTTTACGTTATAAGATAAAATGTATTTTGATACAGTAGGACTTAATTTTATATTTTCTGTTTAGCATTGTATGTCCCATTACTAATGTTTTTGCATAAATGTACTTAATGAGCTTAATAATGACACAACTAATATTTTGGATTATTAGAATAGAACATGACTGATGAAATGTTAACTTGATTCTACTAACAATTGTAACCGACAATTTCATTTTTAAAAATCTGTGCAAAATCCTTTGTGATTTTGTTTTTGAAAAATTATTTACTGAATCACCTAAACGGATGTTGACTTCTGGTGAACTAAACAAAAGGGGAAATATTTTATCGTTCATAAAATCAGTTGATCAGTAGATAATTGTTATGCAAATGAGATGCAATTAAAACAATGACTGTATAGGGTTTGCTTATAAAAGACAAACGGGTCCTTAGTTATTCATAATCTAGATTGAAGTAGAACGGTTTACTAAGCGGTATGGGACTTTTGTACATGATTGCTTTGACATTGGTAAGGATGCTCATTTTATTTCTTTTTCTGTTGTATCTATACTCTAAAGATATATTAAACGTAACATGGTACTGAAATTCCATTGTTGTATTGATATATGGAATTGAAATATTTGCACAGCCCATTTCACTTTAACTCTTCAAAAATAATCTTTTGATGTTAGTTGGTGTTAGAAGCATACCGGTACATAACATTTTTAGCTTAAGTTACATTTATAACGGTCCAACTTTGTTTTTGCAATTCATGTCTATATCATTATTTTGAATTATTTTTCAGTTACTCCAAGGGAATGGTAAGTCATTAATTCCCAAAATTATTTTGATTGTATCAATGCAACACTTCTATTTTACTTTGCAATAAATACAGAAAGGATATTTTGTCGCTCAATCCGGAATTACAAGGTTGTAATTTTAAGTCGTTTCATCTCAAAACGTGTTTGACAATTTGGTAGCAACGGTTCTTTGGTGATATTTAAGAGGTAAGCCAACAGACAAACGATGTCGATATATCGCTCCGAGAGTACATCCGACAACAAATATCCATACAAAATAAGATACTGGTGGAAACTGTTCATCAGTTTATTTTGACTATCTCTCAAAATAAATTAAACTCGCCATAAGCTCGTAGTTATTTATTTTGAAATTAAATTAATAACTAGTAATAAAGGTGAAGTATTGTATTCAATCGAAAAATATCAAAAACACATAAAATACGTAATAAAAACGCTGTGTTTCTTTGTAAACGACAAGAATACGTTATGTATGTTTAATAAGTCATTCTTTTGTCATAGTCGTTAAAGATGAAGTTTATACCGTTTATTTGAAGTTTATAGAATTCTTTAAATATAATTTTGCTTCTATAAAGGAGATTTGATAAGTTATATAAATGCATAACGAATAACTTGAAGCATTAAAAACACGCAAACATTGAGCTCTGTATACATAATGTTGCAGCAGCAATCAGCTCATTAAAAAGTTTAATATTTTTTCAAGATGCAAATGTATTTCAGTTTCGAATGGAGCTAAGATTGATCGCACGCCTTTCTGCAAAAAAAAGATAGACCTTGCGTTTGTCATTGATTCTTCAAGAAGCATTTACCGAGCAGATTTTGCAAGACAGATGGAGTTTGTTCATGATATTGTAGATTTTCTCGATGTCGGTCCTGATGAAACACGCATAGCGGCCGTTTCCTTTAGTAATTATCTTTACCCAGAGTTCAACTTCAGTAGCAGTGCAACAAAGCAAGACGTCCTAAATTCCATCGGACGGATACGGCATTCTATGGGGGATGCAACAAGGACATACCTGGCTCTTGAATACACACACAGGGTAATATATGCACCTGGAAATGGGGAAAGACCTGACGTCATAGATGTCGTTATTGTTCTGACTGATGGCGAAACAAATCCCGGAAGTTATGATAAACACTGGCGAGCAAGTGGTAAGAAACAGACACAGATTGAAGCTGCTAAAATAAAGGCAAGACCAGCTTTTGTATTTGCCATAGGAGTCGGGTCTCAAGTAGATGTTGCTGAACTGAACGGAATTTCAAGCGATCCAGATGAACGTTTTACTATACAAGTTCCCACCTTCAAAGAATTAAACACGGAGGAAGTGAAAGAAATGATTCTCTCAAGGGCTTGTGTTGGTAAGTAAACATATTTGCATGCCTGCTATGTTATATTACTCTCCATTATCAACTTTTAAGGTTTTGATATTTTGACAATTATCCGGGATAAGTTTTCATCTTCTTTTTAAATTCAAGTGGGTTCATCTGGTGTGACGATTGGTTATGTTGTTCTGCTTTTGATTTTTAGGATGTAAGAGTAATTTGAAGATACTTAATCGTTTAGTCAGAAGACAGACCATTGTTAAAAGACAATAATCTAGACAAAACAATATGATACAAAACATCACACAGAAAACCAAAACTTGATCAACGCGAACCATAGCAAATTAAGACGAACTTAGGTGTTCCGGAAACTGAATCAGATCTGTAGTAACTTACCTAATCTACGGCCTAATATTTTCTAACACAAAGCAAATAATTCCTATAAAACGACGTAGGTTTGGTTAAGATGGGAAATTAAAACACCATTCGATATTGTCTGTAGGTGGGTATGATTTTGATGTGTTTTTAGATATGAAGTTTCCAATATAATTGCAATCCTGATAAAATGTGAGACCGGTCAACAATCAACGGTACTGCCATAGTTTTATTCGAGTAAATTTATGTGTTTTAAATTTTAGCAGTGGAAACCACCCCCGCTCCAATAACAGAAAGTCCAACTACACGTAAGTTTTCTTCTTCAGTGTTTAAAAAAGTGGCTTACTAAAATAGTAACGTTTAACCACAGGAAGCCAGATTTATCTACAACTTACATAAATTCTAAATCATAGAAAGCTAGATAAATCTAAGACTATCACAACGTTATCCATAGTAACCTATGTTTTTTAAAGACTAAAACAACTATTACTATAGACATAGTTTATTCAAGACTAACACAACTTTAATAATAAAAAAGCTAGGTTTAATTACGACTAACATAACTATTACCACTGAAAGCTAGGTATATCTAAGACTAACACAACTATAACCACAGAAAGCTAGGTATATCTAAGACAATTATAACCACAGAAAGATAGATATATCTTTGACTAACACAACTGTAACCGTAGAAAGCTAGATATCCAAGGCTAACACAACTATAACCACAGAAAGCTAGATATATCTAAGACTAAAATAATTCTAGGTTAATTTAAGGAGGTTCGCGTGTCTTCCGCCATCTTGGATCGCAAACTTGTGGTATTGACCTTTTCTATAATTGCAAATATTAATTTTAGAAAGAAAATACTGTTACAATATTAAAACAGAATAAACATATTCTAATTTTTTTATCTAATGTCATATTCGTTTTTATGCATTTAGAGAGGGTAAAGAGCTTTTTAACATTTTAGAAATTAAACGTTGACAGGGGAAGTAACTCCAATGACTTAATAAAGCATTGCACTACAGAATTATTGATTTATTACTGTAGCAAGAAAAAGAAATCGGTGATCCTAATTCTTCTTTTTATTTTCTGATAATATATAATGAAAGCTACCTTTTTCCTATTTTATTTTAGAATTCTTTCGTTTTATGTACTATATATCGAGAAAAATGTAGTTTATTCCCTATATAATCCAAATGTAAGATATTGCGCCAGCCGTTGCTTGAAAACGAGTTCCGTGACGTAGACATTTGATTGTACTTTTTTTGAACAGCACAATATAGGTTATCTTTTGACATAGTATAAAAAAATTCTATCGATTTTTATTTAGACACCCGAACCTGCTTAAGACTTGCATAAATTTAACCACAAAAAGCTAGATTTACCTAACAGTTCCACGGGTTTAACCGTAAAAAGCTAGATTAAACTAGAATTGACATAACTCTAACCAAAGTAATATAGATTTATCTACAAGTGACATATCTCTAACTGTAAAAAAGTTAAATTTATTGAAAAAGGACACCCCTGTACCACCCTCCGTTAAGTATTGTAATTGCAAAGTCGTCCATTTTCATCAAGCAGAATGTGTTATACGACATGCTGCTGTTCTTATTGTGAAATGAACAATGGTCACCAACATTAAGTTAAAAGAGTTAACTATTATATTTATTTTGCAGCTGAAGCACAAAAGACAGAGGGTGAGTTGTCAGTATGAAAAAAATACCTATAGTTAAAAATTTGAGTACAGACTGAACATGTGGAATAAAGTAATCATGTTAAAAAAAAAGAACAACAACCCAATTAAAAAAGGTTCAATGTTTTAATATGATCGTGCATGTTGGAAAACAGTTTAGAAGCTGAGAAATGTGTCATTTTGAAATCAGGTTTTGGGAAACATAATCAAAAATGCGGCTTGAAATTTGTACGATGAAAATTTCGGATTTCATAAATAAACTATTGTTGTAGACAAAGACACATGTGAAGGAAGCCAGTATTCATTTGATTGGTATTTTTAAACTCGTGTTTTAATATATTGCTTGGATATTAATGAAACAAGCACAGCCACATAAAACGGTTTTAATAAAGTACTAGATATTCTGTTCTAAGGTGTTTAATCGGAATATAATGATTGCAAATTAAGGAAGCGATTTCGAATATGAACAATCGACAAACAGGCAAATAGCACGATTATGTTCACAAACAACTGCTATTATGACATTTTGGGTCAATTGAGTCAAACCTAGCCTAGTCTTAAATTAAGAAGATATAATCTTTGATAAATGTTGGTATTATAATTTTCATAAAAATACAAAATATTCTCTTAAAATGTTTGATTCTTGTAGAGTGCAAGGAAGCTGTAGCAGACGTTTTCTTCTTACTAGATGAATCTTCAAGTATTGGTACAAACGAAGCTTTCAAAAAAGAACTCAACTTTGTGACGTCAGTAATTGACTATCTAGAAATAGGTCCTACAAAGTCTCAGGTAGGGGTCATGACCTTCAGCGACGAACCTAAAATTAAGTTTTACTTGAATGATTACAAGACACGAGAAGACGTTGCAGAGGCTGTTAACCAAATTGAATGGGGAGGTGGGAATACCTTCTTGGACAGAGCTTTAAAATTGCTAAGACAACATGGATTAAATAGTGCTTACGGGTCTAGAGCAAGCGATGGCGTGCCTCAAATAGCTGTAGTTATCACAGATGGTGTTTCAACGGATCCAGCATCGACAAAGGCAGAATTACGAAAAACGCATGCTCAGAAATACATCATGTTTGCAATAGGTATGTCTTTGAAAGACATCTACTGTCTGTACTAAAATTATTACGTCTAAGATTTCTTCATTTTTCTGTACATCGGATGGGAATTCAAAAGCAAAACGTATACAGATCTTTTATATTTGATTTGAAATTACCTGTACATATCACACAGCCCTTAACGAAATCGAACAAACGAGAAATCATAAAAAAATTAAAGTTTTCATGGTGAAATAGTATTTAGAAACTTGAAATGAAATTTAGTTTTGCTAATAGATTCTCTATCATTATATGCTTTACCTCAGACGTTACCGATTTTGCGAATTCTCTTAATGTTAAACGTCGAAACATTTTATTAAAAACTCAGATGCCATCTACAACAATACTAGTCATGTGCGCATAGATAAAATTTGTGTGCTTTCTTTAATATTTCAGGTGTTGGACCTAATAGAAACAAAGCTGAATTAGAGTTAATAGCAAATGACCCTAACAATGTGTATGAAGTAGAAACGTTAGATGCACTACAGGCAATCAGGGAGTCCTTGGCTACAAGGTTGTGTGTTGAAACTGCAAGTACGTGCTTTTTAAAATCCATTATTATTACCATAGTAATCAAACTATTATTCATCTAATACATAATCTCATATGTGAGATTTATACGATAGTTTCAGTTGCGCCCCAACAAAGAAAAAAACAAGTGTACAAATTTAATGATAAGGCCATTATGATTTTTTCAAAACGTATGTGATGATGATATATATGAATTTCGAAATTAATCTATCGCGGTATTTTTTATCCTATTGCTTTAGCTTTTCATTTTGCAAATGTAGTGTACAGTGAATTTATCTTAAGTATGACCGAGTCCTAAATCTTAAACCCATTCGAACGCCGTCTGTTATATACAGAAAAAATATGAAAGATGGAAAAACTGCAAAAAAATTTAAAATTTAAAGATCATTTCATTAAAGATCAATATTGTATTAAATATCAATGTATATATGTAAAAAGGGTAAATCGGAGTTGTGAGATATTCTCTATTTAATCGTTTTACAGGAGTAAATGAAGAGAACCTAGCATCTAAGAAGCCTTGAGAATGTGATTACGGTAGGTTATTTGATGTATCTATCACCAGTCATTTAAATCAAAGATATTGAAGGACGTAAAAGGTTATATTTAAGGACGATTGTGTTTGACTTCTAAACGAGAAGGGGTGCTGCTGAACCAAGGATTTCTCCTGGAATGATTAGTCATCACTTAAAAAAATAAGTCGCCATCATCATTTTGTTGACTGGTACGAAATATTCATTTCACAAATGACAATGGATATTTTCCCACTGTCGTGACTAAATCCGCTTCTTAACCGGTTGTGACGAAATACTGGCTTTGTCTACTGAGTTACATGACGGGTGCCACTAGTGGAGCAGGAGCGGCTTACCCTTTCAGATCATCTGATCGCGACCTAGTTTTTGTTTGGTGTTTTATTGTTTAAGTAATAAGGTGATTCATGTTATATACAGGGAAATTATGAGTTAAATGTCATGAAAAAAGTGTTGGATCTAGCGATGTTCACGAGGCCTTCAACAAGGAAGGAATCTTACTAATTGTGAGCTCTAGATCGCCCGAAACAAATAAAACATATCTAATATTCATTGTTTAGGTATAAATGCAGAAAACAACATGTTGACCTGTCCAAAAGTTACGTTAAATACATCTACTTCAGTGATACATTATGGACATAGTACCTTAGAAGTTAATATCGCCTATTCTGCTTATTTCATTCTACAAAATGAAAATTGCAATGTCGGTGAGACCTTTTCCCAGATTTAGAGTTCTCCAAAAAGCCATCATCTATCTTTCCAAAAATGACTTGTCACCAGTTAATTTCCATTCGTTGAAATTGGGGTAAATTACATTGCCCAAAGGCTGTTGTTTTAGATTTCACCGGTAAAATAAAACGCATTTTGAAAGGCACAAATTCAACTAAAAACAGATTCCATATGAATGCAAGTATACCGACGAATACCCAATTGTTTTTATTGAGACATTATATTTGTTAAGTTATCAACAAATTAACTGTAGAATCTGATGTGATGTCAACATCGAAATGTTGGTTGTTGGGAGGATGTTTACATGTCCATCCAATGTGACGCTGAGATCGATAGAATTAAAACTGTCACATGTAATATATGAATTAGAATCATTATTGCTTAAATAACTTACAGGATTTTGAAAGATAGAATATTGCATGTCTTTACATTTTGTATATTTTATCAAATGTCATATTCTGACTTGACTTAGGTTTAAATGGTCAAATATTGAAAATGGCATTCAAATAAATTAAAGATTTTTGTTACATATTTTGTAGCTTCAGTTTTGATAAACGGTCCAAGGAAATGCAGATGAAAGACCGCGAACACATTCATAGAAAGACAAAGGAGACATTTCTAGACAGTTTTAACTATAATATGATATATATGTATATATATATATGTGCACACTATAACGCTATTGATTTCAATAAAAATCACCAGTGAGTCTTCTTTTAATGCTATTTACTGCCTATAAAATGTCCTTATGTATTAGGGTAAGAGAATTTATATATACCGATTGTTAATAAATTTGGTACTGTTTAAGGGTTAGATAAAGAACAGAAACCAATGAGGTAATAATTGAACTTACAAAAAACAAATGAAATATCACCGGGTTTTTACTACAATGAGTAACACGACGGGTGTCACTAGTGGAGCAGGAGTTGCTT